>APFE030985913.1:46929-128926 GCA_000404065.3 Pinus taeda
CAAATTTCATTAGCTGATTTCAGGAGATCCAGTGGACTATTATTCTCATTGTCAGGACCAGGTAGGAGCTAACCTTGAGCTATTCATTTGCATTCCATCCTTTTCTGATTTTGAGCAAGTTTTCCCTTTCTTCTGGGCCCTAGGGGTTTGAAGAATTCATTCTCTCCCCATCGCACTTGGTCTGCATTGAAAAGTGCAATGAACATTGAGCTGGACATTAGCCAGTTAGTATGCATCTCACCTTGTGCACAGGTAGGGTGTGATGGGCGTAGAAGGGAAAGTTTGTACAATGATTTTTCATTAATTTTTTTCCTATTTTTTCTCAAATCAGGATCTTAACTCATCTTTGTTTGTGTTTTAGAGAATCATTGGATCAATATGGTCATTAGATTGCATGAATGTGACCATGAAGAAGAGGAAATGATTGAGTTACATGATCTGGGTACAGTTACTGCAATGCAAAACTGTCGCTTGCTAGAATTCTTCCACATATCCAGCATGAGGTAGCAGATCAATTTGTTGCAATATTTTCTTGATGCATGGGATCCCATCAACTAGGTATTCCAGATTAGAGGAAAATCCATTCCTTTCACATTTGAGGATATCTAAATTTTGACGGGGTTATCGAAGCGTGGTGCCCCTCTCTCACTATTGGGATCCGCGCGTGGGGTTGAATCTGTGAGGGATTATATGCGCCAGTTTTGTAGAGATGGATCTCAGCCCAGTAGGGATGGTAAGATCAATATCTGAGATGTCACTAATTGGTCTTGGAGGACCATTTTATTCACCTTTTCTAGATTGGCTGGTAGCGTGGCTCTTCATTTGGCCAATAGATCTTATATGCAATACACCCTAGAATGCCAAGAACCAAAGGTATTCAACTAGTATGAGGCGGTACTTCCGGTCATAAAAGAATAGCTCCCAAAGGTGAAGAATGGAATATCCAAGAACTTTGGTTTTGGTTCCATTCTGACTTCTTTCACCTTGGAGAGGATTCCACTAATGCAGCCACAATACATTTCACTAGGATTGGGAGCACCGAGGGAACCGCAAATGCAGAGATGGGTTTACCTCATGACTAGACATGCTGTCCAGTCATAGATTTCATTCTTTGATGCATTATTTGAGTGGTTAGACTATCAGGAGATGGTCTTTGTGGAGTATCCATACGTTGGGATGGATTTCCGAGGTGACCTAGATTTGGCTTTACCGGCTGGTGAGCAGTGGAGTGTTATGGGTAAAATGATCTGACCATATCTTTGTTTATCAGTTTTATAATGTTCTTGTGTTTTTTAAATGTTACCAAGACTAATCAAACTTGTATATGTGTGCATATGTTGGGCCAGTGTGACCAGAAGCACGCCCTAGGGCAGCAGCTGATGTTCCAATAAGAGAGGTTGTGGGTAGGGCTGTCCTTTGTGAGCCGGACATAATGGAGACCCTGGCGGTGTTGAGGATCAGATCGAGGGTCTCACTTTTGGTATTTAGGATGTGAGGACCAACGAGTTAACTTTGAGGTTACAGTGCCATGCTACTGGCATGTCAAGTCGATGGACTAGGCTCTTATGTATGATTGCACAGGCGGTGACTTGCTATCACCAGCACAATTAGTCTAGGCTGCTTTTCTGCATTTTTAGTTTTTGGGTCGTATGATCGATTTTGCCTTGGAAACAAAACATTTTGTAAAAACTATAACCAGTTATATATTTTTGATTTTCGGTTTTTTATTTTAGTTAAGTTATGTGATCTTGATGCAAATGTTAATGTAAAATGCTTTTTCCTTCATAAATGTTGCAAATGTCTATCTAACACATAATTTGCTAATGAATCAGTTAATGTCTTTAAGTTTCTGGAAATGTGTTGATATTTAATAGAATCAAATTGCGTTTCCAAAATCCTGACCCTTAGGAACATACGATAGATAGCTGGATTTTGAACAGAATAGACGCCAGTGGGTTGTAGGATGACGAGTTGCAAATCTAGCCTAACAACAAGTCGGCATATGCCATGTGTGATGGCATCAAAGAGAAGCTCCATCAATTTTATGTACTCAACAATGTTGTTCGCTGATCGACCAATACATATCCCTCTGAAACTCACTAACTCACTGCTTGGATCAAAAATGGCCTAGGCTCTAGAAGATAGGTTCTGCGTACTGTGACTAGTTTCGTCAGTGTATCCAACGAATGATTCCAATAGGTCTGACATCTGCAACAAAGGCAAAGTGGATTACCTAACCAAAATGACAACTCTTGACGAAAATAAAAATGTAAAAAACGCATATCTATAAACAGATTACTACGCTTAATCAAACATAGTAACACCTAAGATACAACCCGTTCCAGGGTTGTGAAAGTGGAATTCCATCATAATCTACTAGCTCATAGGCTCCTTTTGCTAATACTCATTTAACAATGTAGGGGCCTATCCACAACGATTCGAACTTACCTGCTCCCACTTTAATGGAATCCTAATCATATAACAAGACCGAGTCACCCTATGAGAAGACACGGGGTTTGACATTTTTGTCAAATTGTGCTTGACACATTTCTTATGAGCTTCATTAGCCAATGTGGCATCACAATGGGTTTCATCCAAGTGGATTAGCTCCAAGAAACAAGCCTCTTCCTCCAAAGTTCCGGGAAGTAGATCGATTGTGAGCCTGAGAGATGAAATTCACACTGAATCAGTAAGACTGCTTCCAGACCGTACACCAGCTGAATGGGTGTAAATCCAGTCACATTTTTTACTGATGTCCTATATTCCCATAGAGCTAAGTACAGGATTAAGTGCCAATTCCGTTTGTGGTCTCCAATCATCCTCTGTAGCATGCACTTCAGGACTTTATTGATGGCCTGAACTTGTCTATTAGCTTGTGGATAATATGGAGTAGAACTGTCGTGGGATAGTCCTAATTTGGCAGCCAATTCAACCATCATGTGATTGCGAAATGCGATCCATGATGTGTAAATATAGCTTGTGGAACACAAAATCTAGAGAGTACATGATTGAAAAAGAAAAGAGTAGCCATTTCACTACTCTTGTTTAACGTAGGCATCGCATCAAACAATTTTGTAAAATAGTCGACTACGACTATGATATACCCATGCTCCCCAGCCGAGGTGTGGTTACATGTCATGAACTGTATGCCCCATTTGGCAAATGGCCCAACAACAACTACTAGATGCAGCGGTGCAGGTGGTAGTCTAGTTTTGCAATCAAAAATCTAACAAGCACAGCAACTTCTGAATACGATTATATAATCTTTGAATATAGTAGGCCAGAACTAACCAAATTTTAAGATATTTTGTGCCATAGCATAACCAGATTGATGCCCCCTACATGCACCTCAATGACAATAATTCAAGACTTTTTCAGCCTCCATATGCATGAGGCACCTTCACAGAACTATATCGACACCACGACGGTAAAGTGTATCACTGATGATCATGTATTCTTTGGTTTGGTATCGAGTACATCGTTGTTCAGAGCGAGAGGTGTTAGGCCTAGAGGTTTGGGTTTAGTGATAGATTAGTATATCTCCATACCACGGATCGCTTGAAGATATCAGAAACAGAGTTTCATCCACGATTGATGCTTTAGATATTGAATCGTTGGATGACGATGGGAGGTCGCATAGTAACTCCGCAAATGCTAGAGATTTCTTTGATTTGGATTTGGTGAATTCCATATCAAACTCTTGCAAAATGGTTATCCATTTTGAATATTTTCCCCCTAGTAATTGACGCGAAAGCATGTAGGTCATAGGGTTGCAATTTGACAGAATGGTAGTTTTGCAAAAGAGGATATGGTGTAAAAATATCTGTACTACTTGAATAACTGCTAGAGCTAGCTTTTCAACATAGGAGTACTTGCTTTCTATATCATTTAAGTTTCATCTTAAATAATAAACCAGATGTTCAATTCCATTGTCTTCTTGTACTAAAACCATGGTGATGGTTGTATCTGTTGCTGCAAGATACAGGTTAAAGTATTTTTGATAGTCAGGAGCATACATTAATGATGCCTTTATTAGGAAATTCTTTAAAGCATCAAAGGAATCTTGCGCAACCTGATCCCAATTGAAGGGCACTTCTTTTTTCAAAAGACGTGTATAACCTTTAGCAAGTTCGGCGTAATTTGGAATGAACCTCCTCAAAACGTTTGCTTTCCCATGGAGTTTCTGAATCTGAAGCAAATTTGAAGGTGGATGCATGTTGATGATTGCCTGAACCTTATGTTAGCGCTCAAATCTACCTTAGGATGAAATAAGGCAAGATTCAAGGCCACATCAAACCACGCTCAGCCTCGTAGCTAGCCCTACGAGGATAGGAGAGGGCTCTCTCCGGGTCAAACTCGGTAAAAGATAATCAAAAAGGCTCGAGATGACCGAATTCATGACTGATTTTAGGCTAGGTATTAAGTACAAAGAGTTTAGGATTGATTTTTTTTTTTATGATTTTTCTGAAATCAAGGGAAAGGCAATTTTGGGTGTGGGGATGAGGCACAGTTTTTGCAGAGGTCCACTTAGGGCAAGATAGGCAATTGCTTTGATGCCTTAAAGCAGGTGAGATGGATATATCAGACCGGTGAGAGGCTAAGGAGAGAAAGGGGTCTCAAGGATTCTCCTTAAACTGAAGAAAACACAGAATATTAAACAAATTTAAAGGCAGAGCATAGCAATTTCATGGATTCTACCTTAACACTTCATTTGCTTAATAAGAGAAGATTCGATAGAGATAATGATTCACATACACAACTTACAAATACTGAGAGAAAAAACACCATCAAGACATAAAGCCACATGGATCCCAAGTAGTGCTGCAAAACCCTGGTCTTTCCTTTGCCAAAAATGCTCGTAAAATATGTACAATATAGTCTCAAAACTATCCCAAGAGTCCAACCCTCAAAATGACTAAGAAGATACATAATATAGGCAAGATAACGCATTTCCTTGCCTCTAGAGCCGAGCTCATCATTTTAGGAGCTGTTTCAACCAATTCTAAACAAATCACTAGAGTCTAGGCAGTCAAAACAACTTGCCTCTATAAGCTAGGAAACCAATTCATTCATTAAATGTTTTTCCTTTTCATGAATGAATCTTCTAGAAGAGATAAATATGTTTCATTTCAACATAAAATTACATTAATTACATCAAGGAGGATGAAAAATCCCTCCAAAAGTCAAAACTAGTCAAATGTTGCGTTTTCCTGAGTTGTAGGTGAAAAACTGGCAATTATTCCTGATGCGTAGCTCGCCATTTCTCTACGCATAGCGTGCCTTTGGGCCCACCTTTGGGGCACTTCCCGGCATCCAATTGAGGCACAAGTGGGCTTGTTGGAAAGGGCTGGATGTCTACTTTCCAACCCAAGTTGAATTTCTCAATTTGGTACTTATGTTCCCCTCTAAAAATGCAATCTCCCAAGACTGCTTCCTGTGTGTCCAAAAAGTCGCAGAAGGTCATTTTTTGCATGTTTTTGGACCTTTTGGGGGCTCAAAACCTGATGAAATATATTGGAAGTGGCTAAGCAGGTGTATTTTGTCCTGGGAAATCCAAAAATGCTGACCTTTTGTAAAATGGACCTCCCCATCTTCAGGGTAGTGCGCAGCGCGCTACGCGTTGAGGGCAAAAACCTATTTTTAACAAACAAACAAAAAAATTTCAAAATTGACCAAAATTGCTCCAAATTCTTTGAATTTTGAGTTGAGGGTGTATCATTGAGTGCCATGCTCCTTCAAGGAGGCTTGAGCCGAAATTTCGAGTGGATCGGGCCTTTTCCTCCATTTTAGTGCCTTGGCCAATCGTCCTTTAAGTATCTTCATTTTTGCTTTGCACACATGCATGCGGGCCCAATAATGATTTTTCATGTTTCAAAGCAAATCTTTGTCTCTATTGGCTTTCGCCAAAAACTTTTCCAAGTGAGTGTTCACCGAGATGAGCATTGATTCCCGATCGATAGGTGTCAAATCACCAGGTCTCCTACGGGCCAATTCCCGGTCTTCACGAATCTTCCGCTGCTCATAAAGTTCATGCTCATCTTCCAACTGTTTTTTGCGCTGCTCTAAGTAGTTGATCACCCATTTTGCCATCTACAATTTCTTGTGCAGCGACTCATTCTGGGCCCTTTGCTCTCAGATGATCTCCTTGAGCTCTGAGGTAGGAGCGCTAGCATCAACATCAATGATATCCATGTCCTGACCTCTTGAAGGACCCTCATCAATCATGGGCCTCTTGCCCCTGTCCTGGACCTGTACCTGTGCTGAAGAAGATGGCGAGACCCCTTCAACATGATGTGGAGATAATACTCACTGTGCTGATGAAGTCAACGAGACCCCTTCCACCCCGGGTGGAGATAGTACTTGTCTTGCAGCTACAAATAAGGCTCTGGGGCCTTTCTGATATGTCACATATGCTGGAGCATCAACATGCTCGGTCTCATGAATGTCAAACTGCATGGGAAAATTTTAAGGAGAATGTTGGTGAAGGTGGGGGCAAAAAAAAAAAGGGATCAATAATGGGCAACCTTGGACAACAAAATACTTTGAAACCCTAGCACAACTAAGTCTTTAAATTTCACACAGCAATGTAGGGTTTCAACTTCACATTTTCATGGCATTTTTAACATATTAATTTCTCATTCATCTTGCCAAACCAAAACTAGCCATGGAGGAGAGGCTTACCTAAATATTTCTTAAGAGAAAAGAGGATTTGGTAGCTTGCTGGTAGTTTATTGGGCGAAAATCCAATGCGTAGCGCACCTTGCCCAATGTGTAGTGCCCCTCTGGTGCGTAGTGCCTAAGTAAAAATATACTGGAAAAGTCGCGCTGATGCGTAGCGCACCCTGGTTGTGTAGCGCGCCTCAGCTGATGCGTAGCGCACTCTTGAAAACTACCCAATTTGCTCAATGTCTCTTGAAATCGCCTTTGCAAGGATTCTCTTGGCTTGTGAGAGGCAAATGAGTTACTAATGAAGAGTGATGTGCTTTTATAGGCTCCCTTTTGATTTTTATTTTCCCAAAACCAACTTTGTAATGTTTGAATGTTGACAATTTTTGAATTAATTGGCTCTGACTTTTGGTTTCCTTTTTTTTTGGCAAAGGAGACCAAGGCTGCACTTCAACATTTGGAGAATTTGAAAATTTGACAAAGTTTTACAAAAAATGAGATAATGACCTTTGTTTTTCAAAAACAGATTTTTGAAAACAAGGTGAAAATTTAACTGTACAATGATGCGAATTATTGAAATGATGCTTTATGAAGGACATCCCTCTGGCCTGCTAGTCCTTTATGACCTCTCAAGACAAAAATTGACTCAACCCTAGACCTAAGACCTCGAAATTTAAAACAAGATAAATGAATCTTTGAAGATTTTATTCACTCAAACAAACCTGAACCAGTAATGCCAAACAAGAGGGGAATAAAAGACACAAACTCCTCCAGCAGAGTTATGGCATGCCTAACGGAATGCAACATGATCACATTGATGGGACACCTAATTATAAAATGCAAGGAGCTTTGATCTCTGGTGGAGGGCTACTAGACCGACTCTAACATTGGCTCCAATGGGGATGGTAGCTCCTTGGAGATGCCAAGAACCGCAGATCTCTATAAGAGCTATACAGTGCCTTCACTCATTAGGCGATGCAGTCATTGTTCCGACACAAAACTTTGACACATTTATTGAATGAGAACTTGACTGAAACTTAACTCAAACCGACTCGATGGAAAACTGAAATAATGGAAAAAAATTGACTCTAACAAGCTAACTCAAGACCTGAACTTAAATTTTAAAACTTGATGGCAGTACATAACCGCGTATATTTCTTACAAGACAAAATACCATCAAACTATATTATAATGCCAATGTAACCAATCAAGTAGATGCCTTCTTAACTGATTCTCCCAATCAAATCTCATGATCAACAATAGATAATGGTAACTGGGTATCCAAACATAGCTGACCATGATCTCCTTCATCACTGAACACAACAATAATCACTTTCACTGCTGACTGTAACAAATCTGCCATTGGATCCTGAAAAACATGAAAGAACAAGGTGTCCTTTGCTTCAAATTTTGATCTTCCTTCATCATGTGCTTCGGTAAAAGTATGCTCATGGGATTCAAATAACTCTGAACAAATGGATGAGCAGATCTCTTCTTGGAAAAACATTTCAGCACATGAAACATATGAAGAGGAATCTGAATGGAAATCTTGAATGTTTTGATCTTTTGTTGTGTGAATGTGTTGTAGGTCATTTATATATGATATGACGGCCAGGTTTTCATGTTCCTTATTACATTCATCAATCATAAGAGAAGAAACTTCAAATGATCCTTGAAGCACAATATTATCATTTATGTTGTCTACCACAAATTCATTCAGAGAAACTTGTCACATGCTTGAGCAAAGATCTCACCTTGTTGTTCATGAGCTCACTGAATGACCACCTCATGAAGACTCTGTTATGATGATAGACTGACATCATGACTGAGAACATTTGAATCCATACCTCTGTCTTCTACATTCCATATGAGCTCAACAGCAAAGTCCTCCTTGATGGGTTTCAGCACAAGATATTCCTGGTCATCATGATCTTAATGTTGATCTGAAATAGCTGAGTGGACATTATCACAATCTGCATGTTGTCTTTTTCTATGGGCAGATCTGCAATTTCATTCTCCCTTTCATCATTTTTAGCCATATGGCACTCTTCAACCTGTTGATCTTGATTTTGTTGCAAAATTTCCTGAGAATCTTGATGGGAATCCTCTAGGTTCTCTTCATGTTGCTGAAATGGTTTCTCATACAGGGCCTCCATGATCTCTTCATCCATGAAATTATCATCTTCATAATATTTCTCAAGGCTGTCAATAAAAGTAGAAGCATGTTTGCAACAGTCATGAACTAAATTTAATGATGGATAAGATGCTTGATATCTTTCAATGAACAGGGCATGAAAATCCTTTAAACAAAAAATACAAGCAGGCGACAAACTTTCATACCAAGATTGGGCTTCACCTTCCAGAGTGGCCAGGAATATCTTCATCAAGCAATCTTCAGGAAAATCAACCTTCAACTTGCGAATATGCATGTGAAATCTGACCAAATGTAAAGCAGCATCCTTCCTATCATCATCTTTAAACATAGGCAAATTCCTTGACCAATCTACCTTGGGCATCTTATTCGGAAAACCTCGAATGTGATCTCGCCTCATGGGAGCGTATCTTCTCATGATTCAATCCATCTTGAGAATCTCACAGCTACTGATCTCCCTGCAGTGAAGTCACCATGAAGCATCGATTTCTGGATTGTTCAGTGAATGGAGTCGCCAGGTGAATGATCTCAGCCTTCTTATGTCTAATCATTGTTCACCATCAACCATCAGATTTGAACTTGATACATGTACTGGGGCAATTTATAAGTTCATTGTTACCATTACAAGCTACACCAAAGATCGACTGAAGCAGCATTTATCTACAATGCACTCGCAGAGCAATGTGCAGTTCGAAGGCTACCTTGCGTGACTTCAGACTCCGTCTGTAGCTATAAATCAAATAACACTAACAAGCAAACCAGTTCATCCCCAGTATGGTAGCCACTATGTTAGCGCTCAAATCTACCTTAGGCTGAAATAAGGCAAGATTTAAGGCCACATCAAACCACGCTCAGCCTCGTAGCTAGCCCTATGAGGACAGGAGAGGGCTCTCTCCAGGTCAAACTCGGCAAAAGATAATCGAAAAGGCTCGAGATGACTGAATTGATGACTGATTTTAGGCTAGGTATTAAGTACAAAGAGTTTAGGATTGATTTTTTTTTTTTTATGATTTTGTTGAAATCAAGGGAAAGGCAATTTTGGGTGTGGGGATGAGGCACAGTTTTTGCATAGGTCCACTTGGGGCAAGATAGGCAATTGTTTTGATGCCTTAAAGCAGGTGAGATGGATAGATCAGACCGGTGAGAGGCTAAGGAGAGAAAGGGCTCTCAAGGATTCTCGTTAAACTGAAGAAAACATAGAATATTAAACAAATTTAAAGGCAGAGCATAGAAATTTCATGGATTCTACCTTAACACTTCATTTTCTTAATAAGAGAAGATCCAATAGATATAATGATTTAAATACACAACTTACAAGTACTGAGAGAAAAACACCATCAAGACATAAAGCCACATTGATCCCAAGTAGTGCTACAAAACCCTGGTCTTTCCTTTGCCAAAAATGCTGGTAAAATATGTACAATATAGTCTCAAAACTATCCCAAGAGTCCAACCCTCAAAATGACTAAGAAGATACATAATATAGGCAAGATAATGCATTTCCTTGCCTCTAGAGCCGAGCTCATCATTTTAGGAGCTGTTTCAACCAATTCTAAACAAAACACTAGAGTCTAGGCAGTCAAAACAACTTGCCTCTATAAGCTAGGAAACCAATTGATTCATTAAATGTTTTGCCTTTTCATGAATGAATCTTCTAGAATAGATAAATAAGTGTCATGTCAACATAAAATTACATTAATTACATCAAGGAGGATGAAAAATCCCTCCAAAAGTCAAAACTAGTCAAATACTACGTTTTCCTGAGTTGTAGGTGAAAAAACTGGCAATTTTCCCTGATGCGTAGCGCGCAATTTCTCTACGCGTAGTACGCCTTTGGTCCCACTTTTGGGGCACTTCCTGGCATCCAAATGAGGCCCAAGTGGGCTTTTTGGAAAGGGCTGGAAGCCTAATTTCCAGTCCAAGTGGAATTTCTCAATTTGGTGCTCATTTTCCCCTCCAAAAATGCAATCTCCCAACACTGCTTCCTATGTGTCCAAAAAGTGGCAGAAGGTCATTTTTTGCATGTTTTTTGACCTTTTGGGGGCTCAAAACCTAATGAAATGTCTTGGAAGTGGCTAAGAAAGTGTATTTTGTTATGGAAAATCCAAAAATGCTGACCTTTTGTAAAATGGACCTCACCATCTTCAGGGTAGCGCGCAGCACGCTACGCGTTGAGGGCAAAAACCTGTTTTTGACAAACAAAAAAAAAAAATTCAAAATTTACCAAAATTGCTCCCAATTCTCTAAATTTTGAGCTGAGGGTGTATCATTGAGTGCCATTCTCCTTCAAGGAGGCTTGAGCCAAAATTTGGACAGGATCGGGCCTTTTCCTCCGTTTTAGTGCCTTGGCCAATCGTCCTTTAAGTATCTTCATTTTTGCTTTGCACACATGCATGCAGACCCAATAATGATTTTTCATGTGTCGAAGCAAATATTTGTCTCTATTGGCTTTCACCAACAACTTTTCCAAGTGATTTTTCACCAGGATGAGCATTGATTCCCGATCAATAGGTGTCAAATCACCGGGTCTCCTACGGGCCAATTCCCGGTCTTCACGAATCTTCCATTGTTGATAAAGTTCATGCTCATCTTCCAACTGTTTGTTGTGCTGCTCTAAGTAGTTGATCACCCATTTTTCCATCTACAATTTCTTGTGCAGCGACTCATTCTCGGCTTTTTGCTCTCGGATGATTTCCCTAAGCTCTAAGGTAGGAGAGCTAGCATCAACATCAATGATATCCGTGTCCTGACCTCTTGAAGTACCCTCATCAATCATGGGCCTCTTGCCCCTGTCCTGGACCTGTACCTATGCTGAAGAAGATGGTGAGACCCCTTCCATATGATGTGGAGATAATACTCGTTGTGCCGATGAAGTCAACGAGATCCCTTCCACCCCGGGTTGAGATAGTACTCGTCGTGCATCTGCAAATAAGGCTCTGGGGCCTTTCTGATATGTCACATATGCTGGAGCATCAACATGCTCGGTCTCATGAATGTCAAACTACTGTGAAGGCCCTCCCTCATCATGGACAATCTCAGGAGGTGGGTGTGGCACCGTGAAGAAGTCGCGAGAAATGAAATCCTCCCATGGAATGCCCTGCTGTGCCAACTGATGCATCACTATGATCTTGGTCAGTGCATAATGATAAATGCTCTTGTGTTGCTGTGTTGGGCTCTTCCTTTGTACCAAGGGCACCATCCTCTCTGTATTTCGGCACATGAAAAATGGAATCTTCATCATTCGTACCTGTGTGAAATGCATCAACAAATGGATATGGTACGAATATAGACGTGAAAATTTTCCCTCACAAGTGAAATAGCGAATAATGAGCCTCATCAAGGGTGCATACTCATCCCTTAGGAATCTGAAGGGAAAAACAACAGTTAGGTGTCTCATACATCCAGGTTTGATATATGGCTCATAATGAAATCTGTCTAACTGTTGGCGCTTGTTCCACTCCTCTCCAACATTTGGTATCCCGGTTGCTTAAGCAACAATCTCGGGTGATAGTGTGAAGTCCACTCCTACAAGGTTCACATGACCATTGTGCAAATGTAGGACAAACAAGCGGACTAATTCTCTGTGATGTTGAATTTGTGAGATCCTCTCACAATACTCAAAACATGATAGGTACCGAAAACAAGTCACTGCAAGTGGACAAGCTTGCAAATGAGCCAAAGAAGTGGGCTCCTCCTTGACATGGTGACCAACCTTACCACCCTTGTGATGCCTCCTTGGCACCTCTATCTCTGGTGTTGAATCACGGTCATCACTATGTTCATAATCTGATTCGGTTTCTGACATGGTTTTGGAGGGAAAGTGACTGAAATGTAATGCTGACTTTGCACCCAATGAACTGCTCTTTGACTTTTTCAAATGCTGTCACCAAGGGGACAAAAAGACATGGGAATTGTTAAGGAAAGGGTAACATGAGGGAATTAGGGACAATAAGTGGGATTTTAAGGTGAAGTAGGGTTTGGGAATTTTAGTGGATTATAATAGGAAGATTATAAAATTGCATGGGAAAATTTTAAGGAGAATGTTGGTGAAGGTGTGGAACAAAAAAAGGGATCAATAATGGGAAACCTTGGACAGCAAAATACTTTGAATCCCTAGCACAACTAAGTCTTTCAATTTCACACAACAATGTAGGGTTTCAAATTCACATTTTCATGGCATTTTTAACATATTAATTTTTCATTCATCTTGCCAAACCAAAACTAGCCATGGAGGAGAGGCCTACCTAAAGATTTCTTGAGAGAAAAGAGGATTTGGTAGCTTGTTGGCGGTTTATTTGGCAAAAAATCAAACGCGTAGCGCACCTTTCCCAACACATAGCATCCCTCTAGTGCGTAGCGCAAGAGTAAAAATATACTGGAAAAGTTGCGCTGATGCGTAGCGCGCCCTGGGTGTGTAGCGCGCCTTTGTTGATGTGTAGCGCACTCCTGAAAAACTGCCCAATTTGCTCAATGACTCTTGAAATCACCTTTGTAAGGATTCTCTTGGCTTGTGAGAGGAAAATGAGTTGCTAATGAAGAGTGATGTGCTTTTATAGGCTCCCTTTTGATTTTTGTTTGCCCAAAACCCACTTTGTAATGTTTGAATGTTGACACTTTTTGAATTAATTGGCTCTGACTTCTGGTTTCCTTTGTTTTTGGCAAAGTAGACCAAGGTTGCGCTTCAACATTTGGAGAATTTGAAATTTTGACAAAGTTTTACAAAAAATGAGATAATGACCTTTGTTTTTCAAAAACAGAGTTTTGAAAACAAGGTGAAAATTTAACTGTACAATGATGAGAATTATTGAAATGATGCTTTATGAAGGACATCCCTCTAGCCTGCTGGTCCTTTATGACCTCTCAAGACAAAAATTGACTCAACCCTAGACATAAGACCTCGTAATTTAAAACAAGATAAATGACTCTTTGAAGATTTTATTCACTCAAACAAACCTGAACCAGCGGTGCCAAACAGGAGGGGAATAAAAGACACAAACTCCTCCAGTAGAGTTATGGCATGCCTAACGGAATGCAACATGATCACACTGATGGGACACCTAACTATGAAATGTAAAGAGCTTTGATCTCTGGTGGAGGGCTACGAGACCGACTCTAACACCTTACATGGGTCGAGTCGAACTCCATCCTTAGAAACTACAAAACCAATTAACTGACTAGAACCAACACAAAACACACACTTGTATGGATTGAGTTTTATCTTGTAGTGTCGGAAACGTAGAAATATAGCTCTCAAATGCTACAGATGATCAATCTGATTTCACGAATGAGCCGGTAGATCATCGAGATATGGTTGAACGATGTTCTTGATGTCATGGAAGGCATAGTTCATTTCCCTCTAAAAAGTTGCCCCAGCGTTCTTCAAACTGAAATTTAGTTTACGATACGCAAACGTGCCACATGCACATATAAATGCAGTCTTCGACTGGTCCTGTGGGTGGATATTGATTTAATTGTATCTGGAAAATCCATCCATAAATGAAAAGATTTCGCATCTTGCACATTCATCAATTATCTAGTCGATGAAGGGTGTAGGGTAGTTGTCCTTCGGACAAGCTTGATTTACATCCCTGTAATAGATGGACACTCTGATTTTTCCTTTCTTTTTCATTATAGGAACAATATTCGATACTCAATGAGTTAGAGGAATAGGGTAAATGAAACCATCATGTAAAAGTTTTTCAACTTTTGCCTTGATGGCAGTGGCTTTCTTCGGGTGAAGCAGTCGAAGCCGTTGTTGTATTGGTTTGACATCTGGATACATCTTGATTTCATGTTCAATGATGCTCAAGTCAATGCCTAGCATTTCTTCATATGACCACACAAAGACATCTCTGAATTCGCGAAAGAGAGCACAATATATTTCCAGTTCTGAAGGAGAACAAGATTTTCCAACATGAATATTCTCTACAACATTGGGTTTGGTCAAGATATTTATGGCGATAGTCTCTTCAATATTGTATAGATTTCGCTCAGAATCCACCGTATTTACAGTATTTGATAGAAAATCAAAAACTGAAGGATGGTTAAGGTCGCAGGAATAATCTTTGTCATTATCTTGAAGATGGGAATGATGGTGGTAATCTTCCTATGGTGCCTCTCCTATCATCATTGAATGAATGATTCCTTCGTCTGTAGAATGTATACGAGACCAAGGATCTGAAGAGGTGCAATATTATAGAGACCTATCTATCCAAACACTCAATGAGTGTTGGTTTGGGATTTTCTCCCAGGCCCAGAAAATTGATTGCTACAAAATTTCTATGGGGCTTGGGGGCAACACCTGACAATGATCTATACTAACAAAATGTTCAAAACTATTCTTAATCTTTGATGATGTAGAAGATACCATATGACAGGTTTCCACTGTAGCCACTTCTGCTAGATTACTTGGAGGTGGTAGGGCAAAAGTACCCATTAGGACGGGGTCTTTAATGAGACCTACTCCAACATTTTAAATTGATTGAGAGATTCCATGGATCATTGGAATGCTTCACGTAGCATGTGAACTATTGGGGAAAATGGTTAATTGGTCAATAATTGTAATTCCACCTTGGAAGTGAAATGCAATATTTCTAAAATAGGTTGACGCAATAGCATCCATAGCATAAATCCATGTCCTTCCTAGTAGGATATTGTAACAAAGGTTTCCATCAATGACCTCAACTTCAACTTCTGGTGTCTTGGCCCCCAGTTCAACTTGCAAGTTACTTAATATCCCATACAACATGTATGTTCTTCCATCGAACTCTTTTAATGTCGTTGGTTAAAGGCCAGAAGATTGGAATCCATTGGCTCAATCCCACCTATTGCTAATAATAAAGCTTGTTTTTGGGAGGGGCAATTCTGTAGTACTTCAAGTGTCGACATAGCGGATGGCAATTGAGCCAAACCCTCTACTATATTATAATTTTGTGTTGCTTGAGCACGAGGATTAAATGTTGGTTTATGTACTACTCTCTTTGGTAGCTTTATTGTTAGTTCAAGAATGATGGGTGGCACAGCTTCTGACAAAGTTGTTGTCGAATTGTTGGGTTGATCTATAGCCTTCTTGTTCGACATCTGTGGATTCCCATAATATTTATTCCTTGTCAATTTCAGAGCATCATTTTTCTATTTTGAAATGGATAACATAAGCACTTGCGATGGGGAAGCATGATCGATAGCAACCAAATTATTTTCTGGGTTTGGAAATGGATCAGCCAACACCGCTGAGGTATTTGAAGTATTTAAAAGTTTCTTGACCTCAGCTCAATGTGGACAATCTTTCATCCAATGTTCTTCATTGCATATGAAACATGGTTTTCCTGGTTTCTCTCACCTAGTAGGGTTTTTGGAAGATTTTTTAGGAGTCAAATCTTCCTATTTCTTCTTTTTGGTTTTCCCTTTCTTCTTGCCCCCTGGTTGCTTTGGTTCTTTGCCCTTGTTGGATGACATGGCATTAACCTCCGAGGCAGGAAGTATGTCATTTTTTTTTTACTAAAAACTGAAAGGGCTTTACCAAATTGATCCTTTGCGGTTTATGTACTTGAGGTACCAATCACACCATCGCCAGCATGAGAGTCCCTATTTGATTTAGGAGGGGGAGGAACAGAAAATTTAGGTCTAGGAGCGTCAAGGATTTTGTCATAGAGTGTGCCAGACTAAGTATAGATCAAGTCTAAATATTTTTCGTGAACAGTGACTTGCTCTTCAGTGACAAATCCTCCCTTTGCCACATCTTTAGTAATAAAAGGTAATAATGACTTAACAAACCACTCAGCTAGAAGATGATCAGGAACATACATTTTTACCATTCGACGAGGACATCACCACTAATGAATATGACCAGATATGTGATTTTTTGTTCTCTATTTAAAGTTGGTAAACCTTCTGAGTCCATACTAGACCAAATTGAACTCATCGAGATGGTAGTCGACTCAATCTTGCCTTCAGAAGGTCCACCTTCAGACGATACAATTTCCAAAGAGAATGAGAACAATATTGTCCAAACTCTTTTTGTTAATACAGAGTCTGATTAACTTGGGCCAATCTGCCCATTCCTTCACAACAGGAGGAAAGTCCCCTAGTTCAAGAAGTTCATCCAACTATTTATTCGGTACCCCCTCCAAGCAGTCTAGTCATTTCCTTCTATTGGAATCAACTAGCGAGACCCCGCCTTCCATCTAATATACCATTCCTAATCACAGTACAAGTTTACGAAACGATTGTGTCTCACACTATCATAGATGAAGGGGCTTTAGTGAGTATCCTTTCCTCAACTTCCTGGAAAGTGCTTCGTTCACTATCTCTTCTGCCTGAGAATCAAAATTTGTCAGGCTTCAACAAAGGAGCTAGTCGATTATTAGGGATCCTTTTGAAGTTTCCTATAACTTGGAAAAGGAAAACCGTTCACTTAAAGGTGATGGCAGTCCAAGGGCCATTATATTACAATCTACTTCTTGATCGTGACTATGTTTATAACATGGAGGCTATTGTTTCCACACTCTTTCGAGTAATGTGTTTCCCGCATGAAGGCAGAATGGTACAACTTACATACCAGCTTTCATTTCCCAGTTCAAACACAGCTACGAGTCAAACATCATCCCTAAATGGTCTTTTTACGTCAAGAATGTCTCTTCAACCTTCATTTCATCCAACTAATTACTGCAAGTAATCCAGTTAATGTAACAAAGTTTAGGGGGCATGCACCCTGTTCTACTCCGATAGGTAAATCCAGCTGAAAAGATAGATTTCCTTGTAGGTTATGGGATCAGTCTGAAATAGTTATTTCCTCGTAAGTTATGTGATTAGAAGATCACACCATTCACCCTTGTTTATTTTGATGGGCAGAGCTAAGGAAGTGTTTTTGTCTAATCACTGATAGAAATAATCCTTCCTAACCATAGGGAGTTCCATACCGTGACCTAGAAACTCTCCTTTTCTCAATACCTGGGGGCATGCAAACCTTTTTCTATGCAAGTGAAAAGTGACCAGTTCATTTTTTAGCTTTTCAGTGTAAACTCCTTAAGTTAGGCAATTGGTCCAAAAAAGTCTACGCACCGGGTAGGACCAAAGGAATGGTTGTGTCGAAAGACAAAACCATCCTACCTAATCTTAGTAGTTCCTTAGCTTTTAATGTAGTTATATTTTTAGTTTGGTCACTTCTAGCCTACATAAAAAGTCAAAGAGCAAATTTTTGCATGGTGCAATCTCGCTAAAAAATGAACCTACTAATAAGAGACATCTTTAAAATGACTGGTATGAGCAATGTTTCTGCAAGGTTCAAGCTCGTTAAAAAATAAACCCACCACTGAGCATATGTTAACGCAAGGTTCAAGCTCATTAAAAAAATAAACCCACCTTTAGTAAATGACCTCTATGATTGCATTGCTTTCGGCCTTTTAAGCCTTGGTTGTGTTCTTACCATCACCTCCATTCTTTTGGCCGATCATACGCTTCCACTTGATTGTATACCTTTTTGAGGAACAGCTGTGATGAGTGATTTTGTTAGCCACCGTATTTACACTGCCATGTTTGAGAAGTTCTAAACTTACCTGGAACCAGTTGCTACCTGAAAACATCACTCGTTCCCCAAAAACTAGTCTCTTTTAAGCTCTTTTTAGACTCATTAAATATGAAAAGATTTTCGAGCTACTAGCCTTCCCATATTGTTAAAGTAAAGGGAAGCACCATCCCTCCTCTAAATTTTAATCTTTTTGGACTTGAGGGATCATCCCACAAAAAGATCGAGCGTTTGTCTTTTTCGTCTCGCTAAAGCGATCAAAACGTCATCCCTTTCGTATTATTTTATACTTTTTCAGACTTAAGGGATTATGCTAGAAAAAAAGACTGTTGGAGTTTCCTTTTCGTCCCTTTTCAAACTCTCTAAATATGAAAAGGACCAAGATATCTTTGTCATTAAACTCATTAAAACAATAGCGACAAACTTGTCCATCTGGACAAGAGCGAGTTTCACCAAGCAAAGAAGAAGAAGGGGAGGGAGAAACAAACGAAGTAGAAGGTGAAGGGGAAATTTTGGTATCATTTGGTTGCTAATTCGATTGCTGAGGAGTCATGGTATTTTTAATGATGGAGGTTGAGAATAGCCATATTGGCATGCCGATTTTGATTCCCGGAAGAGACAATGTAGCCATATACAGAGCATCGATATCTCCCCAAGAAGAGAAGGGGCTAGGATTTCCCCCAAGAGGGATTCCTTGATCAGTGGACTCTATTAAATCAACCTAAGATCAATGAAGGAATAGGGAGGTTATTTCAAATTAAATAAATTTTAATGACACTTTGACACAACTTTGCTTTTTCAGTTTTTAAGAATCAAGAAAAAGCTAAAGATGACTCTAGTCGCCTTCGATTTTTAATGAGCCTAAAGTGACGAGTGCTCAGATGGAACTTTTCTTTTAAGGACTCGAAAAGGAACGAAAGTGACTACTCTGGAAATCTAGACAGAGGGACTACCAAACCAATCGCAAAACTACAAAATACACCTTGGTGGTAAATTAAAGAGAAAATACCAAGGACTTATGTACGACAGTCAATCTTCCCGAATGATGTGTTCAGTGCATTGTGATTGATAGGGTAATAGATATGGCTTCTTATGGATAAATGATATCAGCCTATTGTGGTCTCCCATTATATACTCGACGGTACGGGGAGCACAAGTCCATACTAGCACTTGTCATATCAAAGAGGAGGAATCACCCAACCTTCGATGAAAACGATAGTTACCAGCTTTTACGATGCCAAAATACATCTCTAGCCTAGACCTCTAGATGTGTTGCGTTAGGTTCCAAAGCATTGTTATGTTCATTGAGATTTATTTTAGAGTTGATCATGCTTAGAAGTTTGTATTTCAAGGTTCACCATGTGATGTAGATGTAAAATTCCTAAATATGCAATCTAAAATGATAAACAATCATTTATTTTCTTTTAGAAATGAAAATCTTAGCTACTAAGGAAAGAAGATAACGATTCTTTTGACAGAGAGCAAAGAACACACACTAAATGCACTTTTCCTAAATCATTTTCGCATACATTGTAAATGAAAATGCAGATGCATGTATTTGTTTTTTGTTTCCTTAATGTGAGAATGCCAAAAAGGAAAACTAAGTATAGATCCGAACTATTTTCTTCAAAGCGACACTTCGACAATTTCTTTTCAAAATGAAAGGAAGACTAAAATAACGCTTTTTGATTTCAAATAGAAAACTTCTTTCGACACTTTAAACATTAACAATTCGAATCAAATATAATGGCAAAAGTATAATTGACTATCTAGAAGAGGAAAAATTCACGACACTCTTCTTTTTGACTCAAAATGACAGTTACGACACTTCTTTGCATCAAAAAACGACTGTTCAATTAAGCTGCTTTTAATAAAGAAGGACTGTAAAAGATAGACAAATACATAAAAAAATTACAAATCCTTATCAATGGAGGTTGAATAGTGTAAAGGAAGGAGGCTTCAGCAATGATATATTGATCATAAGCAGCGAAACTACTTAATAGAGTTGAAACAAGGAGGAAAAAACAAAATTTCAAAGAGAGAAATAGTATCATTCAGTCATCGCACATGTCCTTAAAGGAAATAGGGATGCATCTCACCTATAACACATAGGAAGTGCGATGCATACAAGCTGCTAGTTACAGATAGTGCGATGGGCCAGGGAACAAAGCTGAGTTTGGTTTTTGCTCAAAATTTGCAGCTAAGTTTAGTTATTTAGGCTGAGCTATGATAGACAATAAAAACAAAGTACATGGGTATGATCTTAAGAGGTTATTGAGCTACCACAAGGGTGTTTAGGATGCTTGTAAGTCATATGTTCAATTCATAAATAAACCTAGAGATTGACTAAAGTAGCAATCATCTACTTTGCAATTGCATAGCAAAAGTAGTTCAAAGGCTAGCTGGCTAACTTCAGGCTCCATCTGTAGTTTCCAGGAAAACTAGTGTCTGTTTGATCTGCTAGTCCCACTAAGATTGGTAGCTATCTTAGAAACAAACAATCAAAGCAAAATGTGATTTCCTTTATGTATGATAGATAAGAGAGAAGCCAAGGGGACCAACCTGGATCTTCCGCTTAACTCCTTGCTTGTTTCCTCTCTCCCTTAATATAGCTTGCCACTCCTCTTCCACTTGTCCCGCTTTAGAGAATACTTGTAGAGGAAAGGCAAAAAGATGCCATCAAACCATCTCGATCTATAATATCATAAACAATGCAAAATCAGAAATACATTGACCATACAATTACATCCACAAATAACAAGATTCACAAATACACGATTATATGGAGGAAAACTCAATGAACTTTATTAATACTAGAAGAGAGGATTACAGCCCAGCTGTCTGATCCAACATCATCCTCCCAATATCGAAGCCCTCTTCACCTCCATTTTAGCACTTGTTACTTTAGGCTCATTAAAAAATCGAAGGCGAGTAGAGTCATCTTTAGCTTTTTCTCAACTCTTAAAAATTGAAAAAGCAAAGTTGTGTCAAAGCGTCATTAAAATTTATTCAATTCGGAATAACCTCCCTATTCCTTTGTTGATCTTAGGTTGAGTTAATGGAGTCCCCCGATCAAGGAATCCCTCTTGGGGGAAATCCAAGCCCCTTCTCTTCTTGGGGAGATATCGGTGCTCCATATATGGCTACATTGTCCCTTCTGGGAATCACAATCGGCCTGCCAGTATGGCTATTCTCAACCTCTATCATTCAAAATACCATGATTCCTTAGCAATCAAATCAGCAACCAGATGATACTGAAATTTCCCCTTTACCTTCTACTTCATTTGTTTCTCCCTCTCCTTATTCCTCTTCGCTTGGTGAAACTAGTGATACTAAAAACCAAGTGGTTGAGAAGAAGAAGAAAGGAAAGGAGAAGAAGAAGAAGAAGTTGGCTAAGCAAGGGGGCAACCATGAATCATCCAGTGAAAATCCACACAACAAAATTTCCAAGCACAAATCTCCATGCATAATTTGCAAGTGAGATCACCTTCATCAAGATTGTCCTTGCATTCTGCGGATCTTGAGAGAATGGTCTCCCCATTCACTTCGTCCGGTGTCATCAACCTCTGGAAATCATGTTGATAGCACACCATCAACTAGTGAAAATGAAGTCAATAGATAGAAAGGAAAGATTACATTTCTATGTAGGTTATGTAAAGGTTATCATGGCCTTCACCATTGTCCTTTCGAAGTTTCCAATAACTTTGAAAAGGAAAATCATTCACTTGAACATGATGGTAGTCCAAGCACCATTAGATTACAATCTACTCCTTGGGTGTGACTATGTTTATAACATGGAGGCTATTATTTCCACACTCTTTCGAGTAACGTGCTTCCCGCATGAAAGCAGAATGGTACAACTTATAGACCAACTTACATTTCCTGGTTCAAATGCAGTTACGAGTCAAACATCATCTATAAATGGTCTCTTTATGTCAAGAATGTCTCTTCAACCTTCGTTTCATCCACCTAATTACCGCGAGTAATCCGGTGAATGTAACAAAGTTTAGGGGGCATGCACCTTGGTCTACTCTGGTAGGCAAACCTAGCTGAAAAGATAGATTTCCTTGTAGGTTATATGATTGGTATAAAATACCATTTCCTTGTAGGTTATGGGATTAGTCTGAAATAGTTATTTCCTCGTAATTTATGTGATTGGAAGCTCACACCATTCACCCTTGTCTATTTCGATGGGCAGAGTCAAGGTAGTGTTTTTGTCTAATCACTGATAGAAACAATCCTGCATAACTACAGGGACTTCCATACATGGACTTGGAAACTCTCCTTTTCTCAATACCTGGGGGCAAGCAAACCCTTTTTTATGCAAGTGAAAAGAAATCAGTTCCTTTTTTTAGCTTTTTAGTGTAAACTCCTTTGGTTAGGTAGTTGGTCCAAAAACATTTGTGCACCAGGCAGGACCAAAGGAAGGATTGTGTCAAAAGACATAACCATCTTACCTGATCTTAGTAGTTCCTTAGCTTTTAGTGTAGTTAGCTCTGTATTTTGGTCGCTTCTAGCCTACATAAAAAGGCAATGAGAAACGTTTCGCATGGTGCAAGCTCACTAAAAAATAAACCTACTAATAAAACCTCTTTAAAACGACTAGTATGAGCAATGTTCTGCAAGGTTCAAGCTCATTAAAAAATAAACCTGCCACTGAGCATATGTTAATGCAAGGTTCAAGCTCATTAAAAAAATAAACCCACCTTCAGTAAATGACCTCTGTGATTGCATTGCTATTAGCCTTTTAAGCCTTGGTTGTGTTCTTACCATAACCTCCATTCTTTTGGCCGATCATACACTTCCACTTGATTGTATACCCTTTTGAGGAACAACTGTGACGAGTGATTCTATTAGCCACCCTCTTTACACTGCCATGTTTGAGAAGTTCCAAACTTACCTAGAACCAGTTGCTACCCGAAAACATCACTCGTTCCCCAAAAACGAGTCTTTTTTAAGCTCTTTTTAGACTTGTTAAATATGAAAAGATTTCCAAGCTACTAGCCTTTCCAGTTAGTTAAAGTAAAGGTAAGCACCATCCCCTCCTCAACATTTTAATCTTTTTGGACCTGAGGGATTATCCCACAAAAATATTGAGTGCTTGCGTTTTTCGGCTCACAAAAGCGATCGAAAATTCATCCCTTTCTTTTTCGAACTTAAGGGATTGTGCTATGAAAAATGACTACTGGAGTTTCCTTTTTGTCCCTTTTCAAACTCTTTAAAGATGAAAAGGACTGAGGTTAAACTCTTTAAAACAATAGCGACAAACTTGTCCATTTGGAGAAGAGCGAGTTTCACTGTCGCTAGGCTCGCCAAAACATAGCTACAGGTTTTCCCGAAGGGAAAATTATAGAACAAGCATATGTTATCCTCCTCAATCTTGACAAAAATAAAGAGGTACTAGTCAACAATGATTGGGGAAAAATGGAAGAACACTTGAAGAACTTCATTGGTAGCAGGTCGTTCTTGAACATGACACTTTCACTCCATCACCAAGATCGAGTCGGGTTAGGTTATTCTGTTCATTGGTCATATCACCATTAGCCCTCCACACCATCCATATTTTGGTGTTAACGATACCAATCCATCTCAATGTCATCGACATGTTCAAGAGAAATCATTCAGAGAATTCACCACCCAGCTAACGCCTCATCCACTACAATACCTTCACCCTCCATTTTTCATGACTGCCATTCCTGAACCTTGTATCATCATATCGTTTTCACCTCTAGAAAATCATTTGCTTCATTTCGTGTTGTAGATGTCGGATACATCAAGGCCCTCCTATGATGGGTCACTTCTTATTGACATAAACTCATTATCCAAGAAGTTGATTTAGGAACAACACTTTCAGTACTTTGAAGCTTGCATGCCTCAATGGCAAGTTTCTCACTTCCGGTGACAGGTTTACATTAATGGCCTTCGATTGAAATATTTTGAATGGTGTTCGACATCAGATCATATATTCACACCACGTGAATTGTACTGTAGTACCTTGAGGGTCATTATCATTATCGATGATTCCTCTCGTGCCTGTTAACAACTTACATCATTGGCTGGTAATCAGGTGATGTCTTTCCATGTTCGACTTCAGAACATCTTTTCACATGGATCAACTTCTACATTGGGGCGAAGATTGAATGAGTTTGAAGACCTTGGATCTAGTTTCATCCATCGGGGCTGTGATATATTCAGGAATATAAAGGCATCAAATGTACATAGAAGTTGTGCAGATGATCATCCAAGCTAAAGGATGATAACTCTACATACAAAGAATCACCAGTCTGCAATAGTAGATGATTATCTGTCCTATGTACATGAAAATAAATTTATACGATTGAGCACGGTAATTCCCGCCTCAGCTAGATCATGAAAATAATATGATGATGATGTATTGTATTTTATTTTATACAGGTCATCTTCTAGTTCGGATACCTCGGATCCTCATGATAAAGCATTTCAGCTGACATTAGAAGATTTATGACCTCATGCTTTAGGGGGCAACTATTATAGACATATTTGGGCATTAGAACCCCAATCATATATGTCGATAAACCAACGGCTCTTTAACCCCTAAAAGTGTTGTTTCATACCCTAACGGTCGACTGGTTCCTTTGTTTGAGCCTGAAAAATTTTGATTCTCAGGCAGAAGCGATGGTGAACCAAGCACTTTCCAGGCGGTTGAGGGAAAGATACTCACTGAAGCCCCTTCATCTATGATAGTGTCAGACACGATCATTTTGTAAACTTGTACTATGATCTGGAATGGTACATTAGGTGGAATGCGGGGTCTCACTAGTTGATTCCAATCGAAGGAAACAACTAGACTGCTTGGAGCGGGTACCGAATAAATGGCTGGATGAACCACTTGAACTGGGGGACTTTCCTCATGTTGTAAAGGAATGGGTGGATTGTCCCCAGGTTCATCAGACTCTGCATTAACAAAAAGAATTTGGAAAATATTATTCTCATTCTCTTTGGAAATTATATTGTTGGAAGGTGGACCTTCTGAAGGCAAGATTGGGTCGGCTACCATCTCGACCAATTGACTTTTGTCCAGTATGGACTCAGAAGGTTTATTTTAAATGATAGGCACTCTGACCGATGATTGAGTTACATCAGCCAGGTTTTCAACTAGCGATGGACTTGGTAAGAGTTTCCTGTATCCAAGTGGGAGTCCCTGCAGCGAAGGATGGTTATCCAAGACACTTTTGGCTTCATCCATAAAAGGAAAATGGTGAAGGGCATCATCACCTTCACATAACCTACATGGAAATCTAACCTTTCTTTTCTATCTATTGACTTCATTTTCACTAGTTGATGGTGTGTTGTCAACATGATCGCCAGAGGCTAATGACACCAGATGAAGCAAATGGGGAGACCATTCTCTCAAGATTCGCGGAATCCAAGGACAACCTCATTGAAGGTGATCTCTATTAGATTAAAGAGAAGTTTCCAAGGACTTAGGTATGACAGTCAATCTTCTTGAATGTTGTGTTCAATGTATTGCGATCGATAGGGCGGTAGACACAAATTCCTATGGATAAATAATATTAGCCTATTGTGGTCTCCCAATATATACTTGATAGTACGGGGAGCACAAGTCCATACTAGCACTTGTTGTATCAAAGATGAGGAATCACCCAACCTTCGATGAAAATGATAGTTACCAGGTTTTACGACGCTGGAATATGCATCTAGCCTAGACCTGTAGATGTGTTGCATTAGGTTCCAAAGCATTGTTATGTTCATTGAGATTTATTTTAGAGTTGATCTTACATAGAATTTTGTCTTTAAAGGTTCACCACGTGATATAGATGTAAAATTCCTAAATATGCAATCTAAAATGATAAACAATCATTTATTTTCTTTTAGCATTGAAAATTTTAGCTACTAATGAAAGAAGATAACGGTTCTTTCGATAGAGAGCAGAGGGCACACACTAAATGCACTTTTCCTAAATCATTTTTGCACATAGCCTAAATGAAAATGAAGATGCATGTATTTTTTTTTTCTCATTTCCTTAATGTGAGAATGCTAAGAAGGAAAACTAATTATAGATCTGAACTATTTTCTTCAAAGCAACACTTCAACAATTTCTTTTCAAAATGAAAGGAAGACTAAAACGATGCTTTTCGATTTCGAATAGAAAATTGCTTTCGAAACTTTAAATATTAAAAATTCAAACAAAATATAATGGAAAAAGTAAAATTGAATATCTAGAAGAGGAAGACATTACAACACTCTTCTTTCTGACTCAAAATGACAGTTACGACACTTCTTTGCATAAAAAATGACAACTCGATTAACCTAATTTTGACAGAGAAGGACTGTAAATGATAGACAGATACATAAAAAAATTTACAAATCCTTATCAATGGAGGATGAATAATATTAAGGAAAGATGCTTTAGCAACAATATACTGATCATAAGCAGGAAAAAACCAAATTTCAAAGCAAATTGTGATTTCATTTATGTATGATAGATAAGAGAGAAGCAAAGGGGACTAACTTGGATCTTCCTTTTCGCTCCTTGCTTGTTTTCTCTCTCCCTTGATAGAGCTTGCCACTCCTCTCCTACTTGTCCCGCTTTAGAGGATACCTGTAGAGGCAAAGCAACAAAACACCATCAAATCACCTCGATCTATAATATCATGAACAATGTAGAATCAGAAATACATTGACCATACAATTGCATCCACAAATAATAAGATTCAAAATACACGATTATATGGAGGAAAACTCAAAGAACTTTATTAATAGTAGAAGAGAGGATTAGAAACCAGCTATCTGATCCAGCATCAAATCCCTCTTCACCTCATGAAAAGCAAGATCACCCAACAATTTAATGTCTCTTCTCAAAGAGAAACCAATAGCACTTCCTTACAGATTACAAACTTCCAACCTCTAGATATCTCACATGAGGGATCCATCTATAGATATTTGCAGAGGTGTGAGTTAGCTCTAGCTTTTTGATTAGTTTCATTCCACTGATAGTTCTTGGTTCCACTTGGAGATTTCATGAATCTCTTACTCATCCCTGGACAAATTCAGAGAGGCAAGTGTCATGTGACAAGTTTCTAGAAGATTCTCTGGGTATCCACTTAGTAGACTATCTCTTCCATTTGTCTACTCTCACTCATCGCAGCCTACAGAAGGCTCTTTCAATATGCATCACACCTGGCTAGTGTAGCAGTGAGTATGCATCACATATTGACCACGGAGCAGTCAGTATGGTCCAGTTTTGGCCAGTTCTGAGTGGTTTTTCAGGTGGAACTTCTGGGAAATGATGTAATTAGTTGAAAATGATTCTTTAGGGTATGAAACAACACTTTTAGGCATTAAATATCCCTTGGTTTATCGACATATATGATTGGGGTTGCAGTACCCAAATATGTCTATAACATTTTCCCCTTAAAGCATGAGGTCGTAAATATTTTGATGTCGGGTGAAATGCTTTATCATGAGGATCCGAGGTATTCGAACTAGAAGGTGACCTGTATAAAATACAATACAATACATCATCATCATATTATTTTCATGATCTAGCTGAGGCAAGCATTCCCATGCTCAGCTATATAAATTCATTTTCATGTACATAGGACAGATAATCATCTATTGTTGATGACTGGTGATTCTTTGTATGTAGAGTCATCATCCTTTAGCTTGGATGATCATTTGTGCAGCTTTCATGCACATTTGATACCTTTATATTCCTAAATATATCACAGCCCGAATGGATGAAACTAGATATGGGGTCTTCAAACTCGTTCAATCTTTACCCAATCTATAAGTCAATCCATGTGAAAAGATGTTCTGAAGTTGAACATGGAAAGACATCACCAGATTACCAGCCAATGATTTAAGATGTTAACAGGCACAAGAGGAATCACCGATAATGATAATGACCCTCAAGGTACTATAGTACAATTCACATGGTGTGAATCTATGATATGATTTCAAACACCATGCAAAATCTTTCATTCGAAGGCCATTAATGTAAACCTGTTGCCGAAAGTGAGAAACTTGCCATTGAGGCATGCAAGCTTCAAAGTACTGAAAGGGTTGTTCTAGGTCAACTTCTTGGATAATGAGTTGATGTTGAGAAGAAGTGACTTGTCGTAGGAGGGCCTTAATGTATCCCACATCTACAACATGAAACAAAGAAAATGATTTTCTGGAGGTGAAAAGGATTTGATGATACAAGGTTTAGGAATGGTGGTCATGAAAAATAGAGGGTGAAGGTATTGCAATGGATGAGGCATTAGCTAGGGTGGTGAATTATCTGAATGACTTCTCTTGAACATGTCGATGACAGTGAGATAGATTGGTAGCATTAACCCCAAAATATGGATGGTGTGGAGAACCAATGGTTATATGACCAGTGAGCAGAATAACCCAACTCGACTCAATCATGGTGATGGAGTGAAAGTGTCATGTTCAAGAGTGACCTGCTACCAATGAAGTTCTTCAATTTTTCTTCCCTTTTTCCCTAGTCATTGTTGACTAGTACCTCTTTATTTTTTTCAAGCTTAAGGAGGATAACATATGCTTGTTCTATAATTTTCCCTTCGGGTAAACCTATCACTATGTTTTGGCGAGTCTAGTGATAGTGAAACTCGCTCTTGTTCGGATGGACAATTTTGTCGCTATTGTTTTAACGATTTTAATGACAAGGATAACTCGGTCCTTTTCATCTTTAGAGAGTTTGAAAAGGGACGAAATGGAAACTCCAACAGTCCTTTTTCGTAGCATAATCCCTTAAGTCCGAAAAAGTATAAAATAATACGAAAGGGATGACTTTTTGTTCGCTTTAGCGAGTCGAAAAAGACAAGCACTCGATCTTTTTGTGGGATGATCCCTTAGCTCCAAAAAGATTCAAATGTAGAGGAGGGATGGCGCTTCCCCTTACTTTAGTGATCTCGAAAGGCTCGTAGCTCAACAATCTTTTCATATTTAACGAGTCTAAAAAGAGCTTAAAAGAGACTCATTTTTTAGGAACGAGTGATGTTTTCGTGTAGCAACTGGTTTCAGGTAAGTTTGGAACTTCTCAAAACATGGCAGTGTGAATAGGGTGGCTAACAGGATCAATCGTCACAGTTGTTCCTCAAAAGGGTAAACAATCAAGTGGAAGCACATGATTAGACAAAAGAATGGAGGTGATGACAAGATTACAACCAAGGCTCAAAAGGCTGATAAAAATGCAATCAAAGAGGTCATTTACTGAAGGCAGGTTTATTTTTTAATAACTTTGAACCTTGCATTAACATATGCTCAATGGCGGGTTTATTTTGTAACGAGCTTGAACCTTGCGGAAACATTTCTCATGATAGTGGTCAAAGATGTTTAATTCACCATTAACACGTTAGATTCTTTCGATGGTCATACAACCTACTCAATTGCTCCATCAAATTGACTAGAAATACATATACATGCCCAAAAAATGAATAAAAACTAACAATTTACTTGAAGTACATGAATAGTAGTTTTACCTCTCATTTTTATCATTTCATTCAAATTTGCGATTTTGGAGATCTGGAGTGGTTTTCCCCCTCTAATTTCATTAGCTTATTTTAGGATATCCAATGTACTATTATTCGCACCGTCAGGACCAAGTAAGAGCTAACCCTGAGCTCTTCATTTGCATTCCATCTTTTTCTAATTTTGAGCAAGTTTTCCCTTTCTTCTGGGCCTTAGGGGTTTGAAGAATTTCTTCTCTCCCCATCGCACCTGGTGTGCATTGAAAAGTGTGATGCATACTAAGTCAGACATTGGCCCATTAGTACGCATCTCACCCTGTGCACAGGTAGGGTGCAATGGGCGTAGAAGGGAAAGTTTGTACAGTGATTCTTCAGGAAATTTTTGCCTGCTTTTGCTCAAATCAGGATCTTAATTCATATTTTGTTTATGTTTCAGAGATTCATTGGATCAAGACAGTCATTACATGGCATGAATGTCAGCATGAAGAAGAGGACATGATTTCCTTACAGGACCCAGGTATGGTTACTGCATTGCGAAACTGTGGTTTGTTAAAACTTTTCCGCATATCCAACATGAGGCAACAATTCAAGTTGCAATATTTTCTCGATGCATGGGATCTAATCAACCATGTATTCCAGATTAGAGGCAAATCCATTCCTTTGATAGTCGAGGATATCTACTTTTTGATGGGGTTATCAAGGCATGGTGTCCCTCTCTCACTATTGGGATCTGCCCGTGGGGGTGAATCTCTGAGGGATTATATTTTCCAGTTTTGTAGAGATGGATCTCAACCTAGCAGGGATGGTAAGATAAATATCTGAGATATCATTGATCAGTGTTTTAGGGAAATTTTATTCACCTTTGCTAGATTGGTTGGTTGCATGGCTCTTCATTTGGCCAACAGATCTTATATGTAGTATGCCTTGGAATGCTTTGAACCAAAGGTATTCAACTGGTGTTAAGAAATACTTCCAGTCATAAAAGAACAACTATCCAAGGTAAAGAATGGAAGATGTAATAAATTTGGTTATGGTTCCATTTTCACTGCTTTCGCCTTGGAGAGGATTCCAGTGATGCAGCCACAGTACATTTCACTAGGATTGCCAACACCGAGGGAACCACGGATGCATAGATGGCTTGACCTCATGGCCAGACATGCTGGCCAGTCACAGATATCATTCTTTGATACCTTTTTTGAGTGGTTCTACCATCAGGAGATGGTCTTTGTAGAGTATCCATATGTTGAGATGGATTTGTGAGGCAACCCGGATTTGGCCTTACCAATTGGCGACCAGTGGAGTGTTATGGGTAAAATGATCTAACCATATCTTTGTTTATCATTTTTCTAATGTTCTTATGTTTTTTAAATGTTAACAAGACTATTCAAACTCGTATATGTTTGTAGATGTTGGGCCAGTTTGACCAACAACACACCCTAGGGAAGCAGCTGATGTTCCAACAGAGGAAGTTGTAAGGGGGGTTGTCCTTCGCAATCTGTACATAGCAGAGACCCTGGAAGTGTTGCAAGATCAGATTGAGGGTCTCACTCTTAGTATTTAGGATGTGAGGACCAACGAGTTATCTCTGAGGTTACAGTGCCATACTACTGGCATGGTGAGTCGATGGACTAGGCTCTTACGTATGATCACATAGGCGGTGACTTGCTATCACCAACACCATTACTCTAGGGTGCTCTTTTGCATTTTGGGTTTTTGATTTGTATGACCAATTTTGTCTTGGACACAAAACATTTTGTAAAAACTATAAACAGTTATATATTTTTGATTTTCAGAGTTTTATTTCAGTTAAGTGATGTGATCCTGATGAAAATGTTAATGTAAAATGCTTTTTCCTTTATAAATGCTGCAAATGTCTATCTCACACATAATTTTCTAATGAATTAGTTAATGTGTTTAAGTTTCTGGAAATGTGTTAATATTGAATAGAATCAGACTACGTTTCAGAAATCTTGACCCTTAGGAACATATGATAGATAGCTGGAACCAAACTTACCATGAACCAATTGCCATGTTTGAGAAGTTCCAAACTTACCTGGAACCAATTTCTACCTGAAAACATCACTCGTTCCCCAAAAACGAGTCTCTTTTAAGCTTTTTTTAGACTCGTTAAATATGAAAAGATTGCTGAGCTACAGGCCTTTCTAGCTTGTTAATGTAAAGGGAAGCACCATCCCTCCTCTACATTTTAATATTTTTGGACCTGAGGGATCATCCCACAAAAATATTGAGTGCTTGTCTTTTTGGGCTCGCTAAAGTGATCGAAAAGTCATCCCTTTCGTATTATTTTATACTTTTTTGGACTTAAGGGATTATGCTATGAAAAAGGACTACTAGAGTTTCCTTTTCATCCCTTTTCAAACACTCTAAAGATGAAAAGGGCCGAGTTGTCTTTGTCATTAAACTCATTAAAACAATAGCAACAAATTTTTCCATCCGGACAAGAGCGAGTTTCACTGTCACTAGGCTTGCCAAAACATAGTGACAGGTTTTCCCGAAGGGAAAATTATAGAAAAAGCATATGTTATTCTCCTCAAGCTTGAAAAAAATAAGGAGGTACTGGTCAACAATGACTGGGGAAAAAGGGAAGAAGAGTTGAAGAAATTCGTTGGTAGCAGGTCACTCTTGAACATGACACTTTCACTCCATCACCATGATCGAGTCGGGTTGGGTTATTCCATTCACCGGTCATATCACCATTGGTCCTCCATGCCATCCATCTTTTGGTTTGACACTATGAATCCATCTCAGTGTCGCCAACTTGTTCAAGAGAAGTCATTCAAAGAATTCACCACCCAGCTAATGCCTAATCCATTGCAATACCTTCACCCTCCATTTTTCATGACCGCCATTCCTGAACCTTGTATCATCAGATCGTTTTCACCTCCAGAAAATCGTTTTCTTTGTTTCATGTCATAGATGTGGGATACATTAAGGCCCTCCTATGATGGGTCACTTCTTGTCGACATCATCTCATTATCCAAGAAGTTGACTTAGGAACAACCCTTTCAGTACTTTGAAGCTTGCATGCCTCAATGGCAAGTTTCTCACTTCCGGTGATAATTTTATATTAATGGCCTTCGACCAAAAGGTTTTGCATGGTGTTCAACATTAGATCATATATTCACACCACGTGAATTGTACTATAGTACCTTGAGGGTCATTATCATTATCGGTGATTCCTCTCGCGCCTGTTAATAGCTTACATCATTGGCTGGTAATCAGGCGATGTCTTTCCATGTTCGACTTCAGAACATCTCCTCACATGGATCGACTTGTACAACGGGCGAAGATTGAATGAGTTTCAAGACCTCGAATCTAGTTTCATCCATCTGGGCTGCGATATAGTCAAGAATATAAAGACATCAAATGTAGACAGAAGCTGCACAGATGATCATCCAAACTATGGGATGATGACTCTACATACAAAGAATCACCAGTTTGAAACAATAGATGATTATATGTCCTATGTACATGAAAATGAATTTATAAAGATGAGCATGGGAATGCCCACCTCAGCTAGATCATGAAAATAATATGATGATGATGTATTGTATTGTATTTTATACAGGTCACCTTCCAGTTTGAATACCTCGGATCCTCATGATAAAGAATTTCACCCAACATCAAAAGATTCATGACCTCATGCTTTAGGGGGCCACTGTTATAGACATATTTGGGCATTGCAACCCCAATCATATATGTCAATAAACCAATGGATCTTTAACCCCTAAAAGTGTTGTTTCATACCCTAAAGGACCATGGTCAGCTGATTACATCATTTCCCTGAAGTTCCACCTGAACAACCACTTAGAACTGGCCAAACCTGGACCATACCGACTGCTCCATGGTCAAGGTGTGATGCATCTCACCTGCTACCCATGGGAGGTGCAATGCATATTGAAAATGCCTTCTTTAGGGTGTGATGAGCGAGGATGGACAAATTTCCAAGACAGTTTTCTAAGTGGATACTCATGGAATCTTCTAGAAACTTCTCTTATGACACTTGTCTCTCTGAATTCGTCCAGGGATGAGTAAGAGATTCATGAAATCTCCAAGTGGAACCAAGAACTATCAGTGTAATGACACTAATCAAAAAACCCAGAGCTAACTGACACCTCTGCAAATATCTATAAATGGATCCCTCATCTGAGAGATCTAGAGGCTGGAATTTTGTAATCTATAAGGAAGTGCTAATGGTTTCTCTTTGAGAAGAGACATTGTATTGTTGGGTGATCTTGCATTTCATGAGGTGAAGAGGGCTTTGATGCTGGGAGGATGATGCTGGATCAGACAGCTAGGTTGTAATCCTCTCTTCTACTATTAATAAAGCTCTTTGAGCTTTCCTCCATATAATCGTGTATTTGTGAATCTTGTTATTTGTGGATGAAATTGTATGGTCAATGTATTTCTAATTGTGCATTGTTTATGATATTATAGATTGAGATGATTTGATGGTGTTTTGTTGCTTTGCCTCTACAGGTATTCTCTAAAGTGGGACAAGTAGGAGAGGAGTGGCAAACTCTATCAAGGGAGAGAGGAAACAAGCAAGGAGCCAAGCAGAAGATCTAGGTTGGTCCCCTTTGCTTCTCTCTTACCTATCATACATAAAGGAAATCACAATTTGCTTTGATTGTTTGTTTCTAAGATAGCTACCTATCTTAGTGGGACTAGCAGATCAAAAAGACACTAGTTTTCCTGGAAACACCACCATCTGGGTTTTGTGCAGAATAGGGTCCATTAGGTAACTCGCGAGTGATTTTACAAAAACATTATTGGTTGAGGAGTTCTGAAGTGGTCTTTACACAATGTTTAGGCATACTGCATGGGAAAAAACAACTTGTTATGTTTGCAAAGTTTAATTGAAATAGAATTTAATTACCACAAAACTCAAGCAGGGTTGCAACAAAGATTTAATGTGACCTTGGTTTGAAAGGCTTGATTTTAGATGGAGTCATAGACCTAAGGCTACATCATTTTGGTATCAGAGCCGGTTTAATATGTGCTGCCAACTCTTGCTTTCATCGAGCGATACCAATGTGAAGCAGTATGCTTTAGGAAGAAGATGAATCATAGAGAAAACTTCCTAAAGGTTCATCGCTATTTGAAATTATTTGATGGACTTAATCAGATCAAATGCATTGTGAGAGATATGAGGATCATATCTAGTGTTGAATATGACTATAGACGATGAAGAAAGAACTTTGACCCAACAAATGGTATCAATTGAGGGAATCTGTTCCAAGTTCACATGAGAATTAATTTCCATTGGTAAATTAAAGAAAACATCATATTTCTGATTAGGAGGGTTGTTCTTTCATTATGTTGAAACTGTGTATTTGCAGTATAGTTTGGAGTGCTCAAAATATGCAAAAGATCGAGCTCCTCTACTGCTTGGACAGACGTGGACATGGATTGCATGAATGGGATCTGAAATAGTGGTAGTATCATTAGTGTAATTTTCTTGATCGAATCAAGAAACCCCATGACAAAAATCCATATCTAAATAGTCTGCTTGTTGATCCTGACTTTGCAAAGGAAATGGCTGACAAAAATCCTGCCTGATGGTGAGTTCTGACTCTTGTGATCAATTCTAGTGTTAACGTTCCAGGTATGTTTTCAAGCTTGGAATATTTTGATTTCTATGGAAGAATGAGTGTTGCCTACATATATACTCTGGAACAGTGAGATTATTTCAGTGTATATGAAACCTATGTACATAAGGAGTTGTAGGTTCCCATTGAACGCATGGAGGAGATGAGTTTTATTTTGATTGTTGCATTGAAAGTGTTGGAGTTGTGCAGTTGATTTAATCATTAGGTTGCTGAAGGAACACTGATAATTGCATTGTTGGATTGAAATTACAAATCATTGGTGTGCGATCTCTTTGATTTCTATTCGCTATTTGAAACTACATGCAAGGTTTCCAAATTACTATTAAATGGAGCCATATTTAATGAAGGAAAATTTTCCATCAAAATTACTAATTTCATCTTTTGTTGTGCGATGGCATTGGAGGTTTAGGCATTGATTACTATCAGAAGGGTGGAGTGGTTAGGGATCTTACAAATTCTATAAATATAGCTGGTATTATATGGAAATATTACACTCATTGTTGAGCCTGTGAGATCTCTTGTTACAAACTCTGGTGTTCTTGTGATTCAAGTTATTAGAGTTAACTAGTAGAAATGTCAGATTCATTGGCTAGATGTCGAGTTAATTTTTGACATTGTTAGAACTGAAGTTGTTGTGAAGCCTGTAAGGAGAAGCTACAAGCATACATTGAATAGAGACTGCGGACTTGTGTTGAACAGAGTTACAAACCTGTGTTAACATCCTCAATAGAAATTTGTTGCTTCTGGACACTTCGTGGGAAGATACACTGAGGTCCGTGTGATGAGGAATAATCCATTAAAAGTGAAAGAAGATCATACAGAGATCTAGAAGGTGGCATGGTATGTTTTTATTTTTAACTTTGGTTTTGAGGACTATGTTGCAGATTTTAGGTTGCTAACAAAGAGGGTGTTAGCAGCAATGGTAGCTGAGAGGAGCTGTAACAAAGAACTATTTGTCTTCTCAAGAGGAAGAGCATGTGAACTCTTAGACAATGGAAAAACATTGAAAAATTCCAACAGAGGTTGGATAAGGAGGAAAAGTGAATTTTCTCAAAGGAAGTGGGAGTCGTAGAGCCTAAAAGAGCAAAAGAGTTTGCTCAAAGAATTGTTCCACAGGTAGAGAGCCATAGATCAAGCTTAAGGATAAAATCTTGTTGAAAAGAGAGGCTTAGGTGTAGTCTACAAGTGAACAAGATGGAGTTCACAAAGGAGGGGAAGAAAATGATCACTGAAGATCATTGCAGAGGTTCAGAAGAAAGCCACAGCAAAAGGAAATATGCCAAGGTAAAGGGCATTTAGGTGATCAGTCAAGATGAGTTTGATAGAGATATGACTGAGATAATAGGTGAACTCGGTGACATGGAGAAGCTGCTATAAAAAAATATGGATGTAAACTAGAGAAGAGGATGGAGTATGAAGAAGCCAATTCGGTGGCAAATGGTACAATTATTCATAAAGAAGCTGGGGAAAAGTATAAGAAAAATGAAGAATAAAGAGAAACTCCAAGGATTTGAGTGTAGATACAGTTCATTGAAAACCGAGGAAACAGTTCACTATTGTGAACCAGAGAAAGGTGATATCCTTGGAGAGGATGATGTTGAGAAGAGATATATTCAAGATCTTATAAGTTTCTTAGAGAATGAGGATGGAGATAGACTTGCAAGAAGTCTCATGAGCTCTTTGAAGAGTTCAGATCAACAAATGGATATGCTGAGCAGCAAGGTTATCAAGCCTAATGTTATTATTTCTGACATTTTGTATGGGGTTGAAGATTTAGCAAATGGAATAGTTATTGCAAACTGTTATACATGTTAAGAAGCCTAGTAACGTCTCATGTGTAATGATAAATTAGAGATGATGCTAGTAAAAGGATATCATGTTTCTCATCATTGATGTAACCAGGCAGGTTTTGAAGTAGATAAATATGGAAAATCTTCTACAGGTATCATAGAAATTGAATAAGATTGTAAGCCCATATATGATAATGAATACTTCTCAAAAGAAGACAGTTTTGAACTGGTACAATAGAAGACATAAATAGATGCACTACTTAATAGAGTACAAATTCATCATGAAGATCAAAGAGATGAAGTTAAACACAAAGATTGTGATATGGATAAAGGAGAATAAGGTGACAAACAATCACTTGAAGTTGTCAAGAAGATGAAGGAAATGTACAAAGACATTTCAAAAATGCAATATCAAAATTGCATTTTGATGGAGAATGAGACTATGTTGTCTCGTGAGGATAACCAAGGGGGAGCACATGCACATTTGGTTAATGATGAGAATAGCAAACAGTCATAGAATCTATGGTTGAGGATATGAAGGAAGTTGAGGAAATTCACTAGTGTGAACCTATACAAATATTGATGCTCAAAGATGGTATTAGTAGCTCCATTGTTCGATGGAGACATGTAAGGAATTGCAGGAAAATGTGTTTACAAGTGAAGATGCAATACAACAAAAGGATAATAGCAACAATAGACAAAAGAAAGGATTTTTAGCCCAAGAGGATTTTAATGAAAGCTATAAAAGATTACAAGGAATAACGGAAATTGATTATGTGATTAAGGAGCTATGGGAGTTGATGATGAAATAGTCTAGGTGGAGAAAACTAACAGTAGAAGGGATGATCAATTAGAATTTGAAGCTGATTGAAGAAAGGAAAATGAACCAAAAGATAGAATACATGCAGCAACAACAAATATGTACAGCATTTGGACAATTACAAATTAAGGTTTGGGTCCCTGGAGGTTTTCATCGGCATATGAAATCACATGATCAGGAGATCATGAATGTTTTCAACCTTGGGAATCTGATGCAGGAGCATCCAACTCAAAATATTATTTTATTTTTGGATGACTTAGGAGGTCTAATGTTTGATAAATAATTTAATCTATTGATAAGAATTTTGCATATTGTTGTTAATACTTTGAATGAGAAATAGGCGTGTGAGGTTTTAATGTAAATATTCTCACATAATTGAGAACACAAGAGATATTAGCCTAATGAGATCTCATGAAAATATTAGGGATTAAGAATTCCTAGAATAGATAATGATTTGAGTCAAATATGGATTAAGATATTTTAGGAATTAGTTGAGTGATCTATGGAGAATATCATGGATCCAGAATGATCCCTAACTATATAATTGTTGCTATAAATGTAAGCCTGTAAATGGAAAGAAGGAGAAAGGGAAAGTGGATACAAGTGTGTGAGAGAGTGTGATGAGATATGTAAGAGTCCATTCAAGTGAAGAAAAGTAGGCCATAGATAGAGGATAGACGGAAGTTCCAAATACATATACATGTAGAGAATCTGTGTGGATGAAATAATATTTAGGTTATGTTGTATTACTCTTTGTGTATGTAGATCTATAGATTTATCCTGCTGGTTCGTATATAATTATGTTGATATTGGCTTGAATGATTTTAGTGTTTAACTGATGAGGTAGCAAAGACTTATTTTATTTTTGAGATTGTGAAATTAATATGTGGAGAATACAAAGTTTAAAAATGCATTGAAGTGTAGTTGTAGGAGAGAGGATGACTTTGTGTTAAGCCATATTGAAGACATCATTTGTTAATAAATATTCTGAAGTTTCCTTTTGTGAAAACGTGGTTGGGGTTTTGCTTAGAAAATTAACTAAATCTCTATGCAGAAATCATGTGATTCTCTGCTTGAACAATTGATGGAAAGGTAAACCTCTATGTTTTTAATTGATGAAGCATAGTGTTACCCTCCAACAAAATCAAAGATCGATAATGGGTGAAATGGCATGCAATGTTCCAACCAGTCAATGATTTGAATCTGAACGTGGAAGGAATTTCTATCTCATACAGAGAAGAAAGAAAATTTCTTAACAAAATAGGGAAATTCGTAAGGAGAAATTGTGATAAAACTTGCAAGGCAATTTCTGATCAAAGGAATACGAATTTTGAAATTCCACCATCTAGTTTTTTTTGCAGAAAATGGTCAATTAGGTAACATGTGAGTGATTTTGCAAAAAGACCGTTGGCTAAGGAGTTCTGAAGCGGTATTTATATTGTGTTTATGCATAGTGCATGGAAAAAAATGACTTCTTATGTTTCCAGAGTTTAATTGGAATAAAATTTAATTGCCATAGAGCTTAGGAAGGGTTGCAAGAAAATTTGAATGTGACCTTGGTTTTAAAGGCGTTTAGATGGAGTCATAAACCTGAGGCTACATCACTTGGTCGATGAATGGTAGAGGGAAATGGTCCTTTTTTGTTGCTTTGTTCAACTCCGTATAATCAACACAAATCCTCCACTTCCCATTTTTCCTTGGAACCGACACCAAAGGAGAAACCCACTCATTGTCTGAGATGAGGTAAATGAATCTTGCATCGAGCAACTTTTGCAGTTCTTCTTTGACTATATCCTTGAGAGTTGGATTCATTCTCCTATGGGGTTGTCAGACTGGTTTACAACCTTCTTTGATATAAATGTGGTTAGTACACACTGAGGGGTGCACTCCCTTCATTTCATTGTAACTCCAAGAAAAGGCATCCAAATGTTCCCTTAACATGTTGCACAACTCTTCTTCTTGGTCTACAAAAAGGGAGGGCTTGATTTTCAAAGTTCTTTCAAGGCCAAATTCTATTGTCTTGACACAAGTAGGGTTCAAATCAGCTAAGCATAGATCAATCTGATGGGTTCTCTTCATTTCCTTTACTAATTTGTCTAAGGACAAGGTGCTTGGAGTTGGAATTTGGAGTATGTGTTCAATTAGATCATCTTCATCTAGTTGTCCTCCTCCCATAGTAGCTTCTAGGATATAGAGTTGGGCTAAGTAGACTTCATCTTCTTCCTCCTCTTCTAGCCATAAAGTTAAATCATGTTATAAAGATGGTTGAGTAGGAAGGTACAAGACCAACTGCTTGGATAAATGCCCATTTTTTATAGTCGTTCTTTGAACCTTACAGTTGATGTAGGCATCGATAGTGGCTAACCAAGGTCTCCCAAGTATGAGAGGATAGCCATTAAGCTTGGCCTTAGGCTGGAGAACTAGGAAGTTTGCAGGGTACTCCCAGGAGTCAATGGAGACCATCACATCCTCAACAATCCCCTCTGGGGCTACTATGGAGAAATCTGCAAGCTATAAGACTATTGTGGTCTTTCTTAGTGAACCTTGAAGATTTAGTTTGAGCATGGTGTCCTCAGTCATTACATTAATGACAGCCCCAAGATCAATCAAGGTGTGTGGGACAATGATGCCCTTGATGTGCATATCTACTACAGGGCTTCCAAGGTTTAAACACTTTGGGAAAATTACTTGCCCCAGCATTAAGTCAAATAGCTACCCAATGACATTAATGCTAGGGGTGTCTCTTTTTCACCTCCCTGGATGTTTAAAACACTTCTCTTTAATCAATCTGCTATAAATAGGTACATCCTTAATGGCTTGCAGAAGTGGAATTTTGACACAGATTTTTCAATTCACCTAGAAGTTCATTCTCTTCTAGGGTAGGCTGGACTCGATGAGTTAATCTTTCAAGAAAGGGTGGTGGATTCACTCTAGGTATACTTTCCTCTCTTTCCTCCTCACTCTCCCTTGGTAGAGATGGAGGTTGGATGTTCGGGAGTACTCTCCCATACCTTAGCTTGATTTCCTGAATTTCCATAGCATAAGCAGGGTAAGATGTCTCTCCACTATATACTTGTTGTGCTTATCTGTTATTCGGGTTCAGATTGTTTTAGGAAAGAATTTGAGGTTTCTTAAGCGGAGAGGGGTGTAAAAGTTGTGTTTGAGTAGGAGGTGAAGGAAATAAAGCTACAATATTGTTGTATGGGATCCTCCACCCCTGGGGTGGTGTATTCCACTGAGGTTGTGGAGGAGTATATGGCTGAAATGGCTAGTTGGTCAGCTGGGAATGGTATTGAGGTACAAAAGACCAAGGAGAAGGTGTAGACCAAGAGGGATGTGGAGGGGGCCCCCAACAGGGAATGGATGTGTTTTGGTTAGGGTTATAATATGCATAGGATGACCCTTGCATGCCCTGCTAGTATGGTCGAGGTCCATGAGGCCTCCTTTTATTTATGTAGAAGAGTTATTCAGTCAACCCTCCAATTCCATGATACAAAACTTTTAGTCCAGGTAGAGAAGGCCACTTGTCTGTGGAGTGATTTTCTTCACAGACAGAGCATATTTCTATAAGGTTTAATGGATTCATTCCTAGGTTGCCTCCTTATGCATCTAGGCAAAAAATGGCTAATTCTCTCTCTGCGTCCTCCTACTTTCTCTTGATGTGCATGGTGTCCATATTTAGGGCAAGAATTTGTAGCATTTCACTCTCAAAATATTCCAGCATATTTCCAATTTCACATTTTATGGATGTGCTAGAAGAGGATGAGCTAGCAATTGGTTGGCTACCCCTACCATTTTTCCTAGCTACCATAGAATGGATTTTAAGGACAATCTTGATATCTTCATAAGGTAGCTAGTAGATGTTCCCTCCTGCTAGCACGTTTAGGGTATCTAAAAGATCTTCTCTAACCCCCCTAAGTAGGACTCGCTTTAGTGATTCAGGATCAAGTGTGCACTTGGCCCTTTTGTAGCTAATCTGGAAAATTTTCTCATAATCCTCTAAGGATTCATTAAGCCCCAAGGTCATTATAAAAATTTCCTCTTTAATTTCTTTAGACCTATAGTAGTCTCAATACTTGTTGTTGAAGGCTTGTTGCATCTGAGCCTAGGTTGTGATGTTATCCCTAGCTAAACCCATGAACTAGCGTAGAGCTGAATCCTTGAGAGTGGATGCGAATAATTTCAACTTCTGATCATCAATGGTGTAATCATGATTTCTGCATATGATAGTGAATTCAAATAAGAAAGTATCTAGATCTTCTGAGGTCAGGCCATAGATGTGAGGAAGAGTAGAGGGACTTATACTTTTCATCTTAGCATCCCCATTGGTCTCTCTAATGGGAAAGGCACCCTCAATTCTTTCTCTATCTCCTCTGTCATTTCTATTTTTAGCCATTAGGTCAGTTGGAATGGGTTCTCCTTCTTCTTCTCCCCCTATAGGCTCGTCAAAAATCTCTAGTTGCTCACCTAAGGGGTCCTCCAATTCATAGCCACTGAAGAAGATGGAAGTTTGGCTATTGGAATTGGTTTGGGTATTTGGCAGAAATTTTTCTAAGTTATCCCTATTCCTACAAGGCATGAAATAAGTGTTTTTGTTTCGTTTTTTTTTTCAACTTTTAAGATTAAGATTAATTGCATAATTGAATGGAAACTAACAATTGAATGAAATCTTACTTGCAGAATGGGAAAGAAAGAAAACAAACTCACAATTACTTTTACAGAAATGAAGCTAATAGAAGAATGAAAGAGATAAGAAATGGAAGAAAGAAATCATAAATCACATATTACTTAGACACCTCCTTGGCAATGGTGCCAAAAATAGATTAGCGCCAGCATTGCAGCAAGAATGTTGCAACTCCTGGGGCTACCAACTTTACTTTATCAACCTGGGGTTCATACAAACTTGGAGGTGACAATGTTGTATACACAAGCAGATGCGATGGGTCCACTTCTTGTCACTACTGAGCTGGTGATAGACCACTATGGTTTTTCAAACCATCCTTCTATTGATTCAAAAGAAGTTTGATTACCAATGAAGAAAGGGGAATTTTACCCTAATTGGAAGAATGGAAATATTGTCTATTGCATTAATGAAAGACTAAAATAAATGCTTTAAACACACCACTCATCTAAATATTTGGTAAGAGATCTTTATTTAGAACAATTCTAAGCTAGCATGTGTGTAATCCTAACTATCCTAGGCATGCAATCTGAAATAGCCAAACATTTCACTGCTGTGCATATGAATGAGCACAATAACTCTTTTTTCTTTGTCTTTTTTTGTGAAAATGTGAATGCTAAATCTTCTTCGTGATGTGGCAGGAGGGTTAGAGATGGTGGTGAAAGGGCATATGGCTTGGGAGGCAAGTATGGGACTTCTCCTATGTTAGTGGATGCTTGTCCCACAATTCAACCTTAAAACAGGCCACTATAGGTCGTCCTACATGATGTCCTAATGCTCCTATAGGATCCCCTGTATTCCTACAGGATCTGACCGAGAGAAATAAGAGTAATTTGGAAGGTGGTATATGGCTTAGGGAGCATGAAAGGTGGAATAAATAAGGAAAGGGAGTAGTTAGGACTTCTTCAGAGTTAAACCGAGTTTGTAAGATGGTTGGATTTGCTCAACAAACCAGTAAAGTTATTCTTATGGAATGATGAATTGGTTGAGGGAATTAGTTTCTTTTGGTGATAATAGATGTATGAGGTTAGTCTAGGGTTGTTGACATAATATCTTCCTACATTATTAAAACTCTTGCAATACATATATCACTAGCATTTATCCATGAATCATATCGAACAAGGAAGATTTCCAATCAACTTAAGAAAACAAAATTTCATTATTTATTTGACTAGTTCATGCAAGGGAATAATTTAAGAATATTGTGAGACAGCATGATATCTAATACAAAGCTGGAAATATCAGAAATAACAACTCAAACATATTCTTGAAAACTAAACAGATTCTGGCCTAAGTAGCAGAAACCCTAAATTCCATAAGAAATTAAAATTTTGTCTTTTTGCGATTGAATAGGAGTTTTTCCTCAAACCATGTTCCCTGAAGGGAGGAGTGAGGCCAAACAAACCTGCTATCAACCTTTTTGGTATTCCTTTACCTCTCTAAAACTACTACTAAAGCTATGCATAAATGGAATCAAACTAATCAAATTTACCACTACTTGCAAGGAAACAATGCTAAAATCAATTCAACAATTAATCTATGAAATAACCTAAGGATACAAGTCCAAGAAGAGGATACTTTGTTGCTAGGGTTGGGCCCTAATCCAAGACCTTCAACCCTCTAAGTCAACTCAGTGCTAGATCAAGGAAATTCTCATTCTCATTATCATATCAAAAATTACATAACAATGTTTGGCCACCAAACGTGATCTCAAAAATGCTTAGTGCTCTTACATAAAAAAATCTGAATCCTAATGAGGTTCTAGGCCTCCTTATTTATACAACTGAATTCTCTAACAAATTCCTTAAATATAGGGAGGCTTGGCTCCCAAACTCAAGATGAACTCGTTCTTAACAATGACTGGCTCGGCTGCCAATGAACTCCATGACTCAGCTACTTGCAACTCCAAGATAGTGTGATTTCATTGACGAATATTAGAATGAGTAAGCATTTAATGAGGAGGATCTATCTCCTATATTCTCTCCTCCTTGTCTCATTTGAGTTCCTTCCATTAATTAGCCAAAATTGTCATGATTGTCTCCCAAAAACCCGCAATCAATGCACATTAGACTACAAGACATAACATCTTACTTTTACTCATCTCATTAAGTAAAATATAATTAAAACATGTAAGGAAATATGATAAGAGTTGATTTTAGTAATCTTCGAGGTGTATTAACATCTATATAGTTACCCAATGATGAGGTGCATCATTCATTCATATCTAGAAACTGAGTAACAATTTATGACAATATGACACTATTCTAAATTTGATAAATGATAATGGTTGCGACCCTATTTAAAATACATAACATGCAAACATTTATATAATCATATAAAATGTAGGTACAATGAATTGACACCCTCAAAGAGGAAGAACAATTGTAAACCCTAGCCTAAGACAGAGACTCAAACCTCGAGGGAGGGTAAATAATTACAAAACCCTAACCAAACCAATCTCTAGTACTTGTAGAGTAACAAGGGAAAGTGTTAAAAAGAGAAACTTTAATTAAAGCCTCAGATGTTCAGTAGGTATGGAAGGCCACAACACAAAAATTTACCTATCGGGGAAAGAGAAAAGAGAAGCAGAATGAATGTGGTTAAGGCCAATTACATTGGTTGTGATGATGAGAAACAAAAAACTAGTAGAGAAATAAATTAGGAGAGGGAATCACCTGAGCGAAGGATCATGCCCTAAACAATTACCAACGCGAACCCTAAAATAAATAAATCAAAAACACCTTCATTAGGGTATTGTAGAAGTTAAATAAAGAATTTCGAAATGGCATGAGAACCAACAGGGGAATAACCCTTACTAAGTTACTTCTTGTGTGAGCTCATCATTCAACCATACCTTGGAGTCTCCTAGAAGTATTCAGAGAAACAATTAGTTCTAGGAGCGGCTAGAAAGTTTGTCGACGGGCTCAATCATGGCAACCATTAAGGGAAAATTAAGTTGTAACCATGACATTAAACAAAAAAAAAAAACTCTAAAATGTTAAAGAAAAAGCTCTTGCAAAATGACCCATGAATTTACCTTACTGTATGGATGAAAGGTGCTGAGTGAATTGAATTCAGGAGTTTGCAACATTTGGGTTCTCTCGAGGGTTATAGAATGGATTCTGACAAGGAGCAAGGAATGAATCACTGACTTATGATGCTGGAGCAGGATGGTGGTCACTATAGGGGCTTCACTTACAAAGTAATACAATAGCACACGCATGCATATTGGGGCATAAAAAATGAGGAAAAATGAAATAATATATTGAGAAAATAATAGGGAGCCAAAGGGTTTTTATATGTTATATTTTAATATATATATATATTTATAAGGTATTTTTTATACAATACATTGGCCATGTGAAGGCAACAATCAAGTGGGCTGGAGAAATAGAGGTTTAGGAGTACTGTTGGAGTATCAAGTGTGGAAGGGAAAAATAAAAGAGTATGGTAATATTAGGTCCATAGTAGCTTAATATTCAAACCTATGGTCCTAGTGTTGACATGTAATTCATGGTAATGCTAAATTCTTAACGATAAAGGAGAATGCCACTTTTACTTAAATTTTTAACATTACCATGAAATGACTCAGGATGTTTGAGGGTGGTTCCGACCTCATTAAATTTCATATGGAGAAGGTAGAATTTTATATCTCACTTAAATTCTAGTAGACTTATCAGTTTTTTAGGATTTTAGGATTTCAGGGATTGCAATGTTTCCATTAGATTTTTTTATGTAATAGGGTATGGAACTCGTATTTAATAAATAGAACCAAGACCTATATATACCTTGATGTTAACGACATTGGTTGTCAAACTCGTCTATCATGACCCTACTAAAAATATACCTGTCACTCAAACAAGATCTTGACTTGACATGCTACTTTTTTTTATATCTTATGTTAATGCTTAGAGTGTGGTATTAATGTCAAAGATCCCAAGATAGGCAATGATTTTGATGGTATATAGGTGTTTGTTATAGCATTATTTTTTTGGATGGTAGAGGCCATCCAGACCCTATGTGTTGATGTATTTTCGGTTAAGAGATGGATTATATTCAATGTTATTTTGGTCATGTGCACCCATATATGCTATTTAAATGAGAACTTGTAATTTTTTGGAGTTGTGGTTGATGAAAATTATAACTACTAGATGAATGATGTTATATGGTTTAATCCATGTTTTTATCTTTTTTTATCACAAATTCATCATTCTACAAGATTTTGTTGACATATATGCATAAAAAAAATAAAAAAATAATATTATATATATATATTATATATATATATATATATATTATATAAAATTCACTCCCAAAATTGCTCCCAACCTTGGAGCTTTTGAAAATGTTGCTCCTTGAGCCTGCTTACACTACCACTTCCCGCTTCTACTTTCGTTTCCCAGTTCCTCTCATGCTCACAAGCAACCTTGGTCTAGAACATACGTGCATCACATTACTAGTGCCTCTTTGATCTATGTCTAATGTGTGCGTTGATCTCTTTTACCTGTTGCTAAGCAAGTGATCCTCCCGATGATGGGGCAGTAGAGAAGACAATAGATATGGCACCTTCACCCTTTCCTTACATTATTGATGAATAGGTTGAATGAAAGTGAAGAAAAAGGTGATACTAACTATTGATTGGTAAAGGGAAAATGGATTCCACAGGATATAATGAAATTTCCTATTGTATGGAAGAGGGTGCATGAATGTTAAGGGAACACATGCCACACCTTCAATTAATTATCATTTAGATGTTGTTTCAAATTTAGCAATTTTAGTTTTGGATATATTTTTCTATTATTAGAGCTTCATTTTGTTATTTTTACCATGCATGATATGTTGTTACTAAGAGGGCTCCTTAGTCAACTAGAACAATTATGCATGAGAAATTCCCAGCTTAGGTAGAGGGCACAAATATCAAGGAAGGGATACATGATTACATGTTCTGGTTCATCTTTTGATGGAAACACACTTACTTGGCACTCTTACCATGCAACTATGGCGCACTAGGTGATCAAGTTAGGGTTATGATTTGAAAAAGTCCAAGCATATAGGATTTTCCATATGTCCATATTCATTGTACTTTCTCTCCTCTTCGTATTCTATAACCGAGATGAAAGGTGTGCCATTGTGTTGGTTATTGAGGTTTTATTTTGAACTGTTTTAGTGTAGCTTCTTCAGTATTCAATAGAAGATAGATGCAATTGAGAGTTCAAATTTATGCATTTCCATTCACTTTTTTCATAGTATGGATTTGTAAATCAAACAACTTATATTTGCCTTTTTTTATTGGAACTTTCAAGTTTCCAGCTACCTTGTATTTAGCTTATTCTTTCTACATGCATAATCTTCTTACCATTGTGAGTGAACATAAAAAAGGGGATATAAATATAAAGGGGTATAAAAAATGTAAATGACAAAATGGTTACCGACAATATCTAGTGAAAGTAGGGACTTTTTAAATTGGTAAGGTGTATTGGTTAGTATTGGTAGTAGGTTAAATAAAATGATGTTTAGAGAGATTTTCTAAAGTGTACTAAAATTAATGATATGGTTTAGTATACCATGAACACATATGCTATGTTAAAGACTTATTAAGTAAAAACCTATGATGCTTACCCTATAACCACCCACTCCACATCTGATTGTTAAAACAAACCCTAGCCATCTAAACGGTAGATCCAACGTCTTTGCAAATCTAAGTTGTGATGTCACCCGCTGGCACTTAACCAGACAACTTCAGGAGGGTTTAGAAGATTCTAGAGTATGTGGGTTGCATAAATGATAAACATTAAAACTATAAAAAGTGTATTTAGTCACCGTGAGACATTCTATAGGTAACCTCCAAATAAATTATCAATGGTTATGGTCACATTATAAAGTAGCATGCTAAACAATTAAAATACAACAATGTTGAATATCGATCTGCCAACGACAGTACACACCCAATCTATGATAAACCATGAAAACATACAATACCTATCGCAATTAGATAAAAGCTATATTTTTTTTTTAGAGATACCTTACATTCAGCCTGTCATGGATTCATATCTTGAAAAAAAAGATAATGCCTCCATGGATACCACTTGGACATAAGAAATTTCAAATTTTAAATTATATGAGTGGTACCACTTGCATGGACATACCTACAGGCTTCCACGCATTTACACTGTGATGTCTGTCTTTTATGTATTATAATATAAAAACTTTTGGATATGAGCCTAGTGGTTTCCTTACATAAAATTGTCATTGTCTAGGCCAAATTGTGTGCAACATCATAAAATATTTGGAATTCCTACATGGTCGAACTAAAGGAAACCTCACTTTGTCGTAAGGTAAGATTTTTGTCAAACCTAGATTAAGTACCATTGGCGATATAGTTCTGAGTTGTTTACATTAAGCATTTTGATTAATTGTTCACTAAGGGAAAAGGGGATAATAGATACACCAAGTTTTAAATAAGGGGTTTCAATTGCCTTCATATATTATTATGGATTAAGTACCGTTGAATTTCATAGTTTTGAATTAATGTAAGTACTGTTGACTTTTATAGTTTTGAATGGTTTATATTAAGCATTTTGATTAATTGTTCAGTGAGGGAAAAGGGGATACTAGATACACCAGGTTTTAAAACAATGTTGGAGCAAACAAAGGACAGCGGAAATTAAATAAGCATACATAGCACAAACAAAATCATAAAAATAACACAAATATTTTAACGTGGTTCACCCAACCAATCGGGGCTACATCCACCAAATAGAGGCATCGGCAATCTTATTATTCAACAGGAGATTACAATAATTTAGTTGCTCACACACTCTCATCCCTACTCCGAATATCTGCTAGGGGCTTACATTTTTATAGCTGGGAGTATAAAACTGAATCATAATGGATCGTTGAATCCAATTGAAGGAACATAGTACAGCTCTAGAGAGACAGCGATGTGAGAACTCACAAAGATTAAGCTCAGGAGTGAGTTGAGTAGTGGAAGAGCGAAAGGAGGAAACTCTGAAGAAAACAAAAAACCCATAGGAAAAACACTAAAGAAACAAATTAAAGTCAAAGTGAAGGGATGAATGAAGACATGAGTTGTCGATGTACACGAACTGTTGGATCTTGGAGATCAATGGACGAGGTCGAAGGAATTGAGTGTCCACGATTAAGTCACGTAGGATTGAGTCAAGAAATTAACGGTGGAGATTAACTTAAGTATTGGTAGAAGAGGAATCGAGAGGAGCCATCACAACTGTCAATGGTAGAAGATCTACGGTCATTGGCTGCCAACAAGATTAGGTGTTAGCAAGAAGGAAGGTGAATTTATCATCGAAAGCGGGTTTTCGGGCGAACAAAAAAGTGGTAAGTGGTATTAGAGGGGAGTCACCGGATTCCATTTATTGGTTGACACGTAGCACAAGGGTGGAGAGAGAAAACCGCTTATCTGGTAGGTATTCTCTGTGCTTGTGCCTCACCTGAAATCGTTGTGCACTGTCGGATCCACTAATTGTAGATCAACGACGGAGTACTATTGAGCAAGATGTGTTTGTTCGGAGAAGACATCAGCCGTTGATCTGATGGTGGAAGACCAATGGTGGAGATTAATTGGCATCACAAATGTTATATGGAGTTGGATCGGGGAATGAATGCGACATGCGATGAAGGCAAAATCGTTAAGGGTATAGGTGCGGTTATATAGTGTTTGAAATCCAGAATATGATCACATATCAGAGGCGAAAGGTAGACTGTGTAGTGTGACCTCGAATATTGTGATAGCAATAAAGGTAATCTTGAGAACTGTGTAGAGGCTTTGAAAAGTGCGAAAAAGGTATGTTACGTATGTTTATTGGTGTATTTATATTATAAAGCATTATAATAGCAATAAGGCGCAATAAGAAGGTTTTATGAGTTAATCATATATAACCAATGTTAAAGAGTGGGAAGAGTTACATATGCGGCTAAGGGATATGAAGGTTTAGAAGGGTGAATGAGTCTCGATAATAAGGTTAACAAAGGTTTATAAAGGAGAATGAATTCTGATAGAAAAGGAAAGGGATGGATTCAAGGTTAGACTTTGTTAGTCTATAAATAATTCTACAAAGTTTAAGAAAGGGGCTTTAAACCTTAAAGATTGAAGATTTGACTCTTTAGAGAGTTAAAATTCCTTGGAAAAAAAGGATTTATGCATTTGATATGCATACTGTGGGTAAAGCAGGGGTAACCCTGCATCAATGTGGTAGGGGTGATGACTACAAAAAGAGAAAAAAAATGCAGACATGTTTTCAAACCCAGGTTTTTAGTCTAAATACCTATATAGCAACCTAAGTGCATAAGGTTCATTGGTGGGCAGATGGTGATTCATTCAAAACCTGCAAGCATTGCAGATATAGCTCAAGGCCTGATCATTAATCTCTTCAAGGTACAAAAAAATTTCCTATTACTTTTTTTATTGCAGTATATATGTAAGAGAAAATCCAACAGAAAAAACAAACTGTAACTTGGAATCTATTGCATCACGTGGAATCTAATACACATCCTAGGTATATTTTCTCTTCCTATATATATTTGTTGTTTATATCGTCATATTCATTATATATTGCTCAAAGTTGCGTAAATCTTATCAAAAAGGGTACTTGAGATTTTTTTTATTGGTTGTGTAGGATACATGTAATATATATCGCTCAAGGGTGCAGAAAGTTCAAGCTTACAGAAAGTGTACCAAAGAAAGATTTGAGTCAAAAGTTCTTAAATGCCATGTCGTGGTGCTAATGATGCACTATACAACGTTGTACTAATGATGGTCTCCACAAAAACTATTCCGAAAATCTCTTCCAAATTGTTCAACAACAAAGGGATTCTTTCTTTCTATTTGAATCGATTTTTGTTCAAATGGAGAGGTACTTTCTTTCTTTATATTATGAATTGATTTGATTTGCCAAGAAAAGAAACTCAGGGCTTAACTACTCTTCTTCTCTTCTTCATCAGTTACACGTCAATTGACTTGAGTTGCAAGGAAAAGAAAGTCAGTGCTTAACTACTTAACTACTTTTCTGCTCTTCTTCATCGGTTACACGTCAAGTTTCTTAAATAAATATAGAAATAATGACGTCCTCTATTCGATACTAGAGGATCCATCTAGCAGTAACCATGTGGCAATAAATTTGTATATAAAGAAATTGCCTCTTGTTCTAAAAAATATTAGATATAAAAAACATTTCCACAATAAAACTTTGGATAAAAACCTTGCCACAACCTACTTTGGATAAAATAAAATTGTGCAACCTTACTGCATGGGCCCAGGTGAAATTTGCAATAATGGGTGGAAAGTTTTATCACCCAAAAACCCTCCTTAAAATTGAATTAAATGAGATTGTAAATATAAAACTTTGGTTAAAAACCTTCATTATAATTAAATTGAATGAAATTCTAAATATAAAACTTTGGTTAAAAACCTTTGTTAAAATTGAAAATTGAATCGAATGAAATTGTAAATATATAACTTTAGTTAAATTTACATAGGCCAAAAAAATTCAGTCAAAAGATAAATTAATTGACAATTCCGTCGAAAGATAAAAAGGCAAATTAATTGATAATTCGGTCAAAAGATAAATTAATTGATAGTTAATGATCCAGTGATCACTATAGTCCTCCATAAAGAAAAGACTAATAGGAAATACACATGTTAACATTTCATGACACCAACTTGAAGTTGATGCCCTCAAATTGTATAATATATTGAATTGTTGTAATGAGAAAAAAGCGTTATCAAGAAATGCAAATTTCAACACCATAACTTTGTATTATACTAGTGTACTTCAACATTATTACTACTCTTATTTTGATTTTCATAAATTTCATTTTAAGACTAATAAATTTGGAATTCCCTCAGAGGCACCATCAAGCAACATAATGTGTTTTGTTGTATTTAAATTTCTAGAATTTTTTTTTGTAACTATCGCTTCCAATTTAAATATAGTTGATTTGATGCTTCTTCATAGGGTTACACCTAACGCATATGGAAGAGAAAGCATTCCTCTCTCAACTATTCCATAGCACTTAGACAATATAAAGTATCATTTTCTTATTAGGCCATAGCACATATATAAGAGAAGTATTCCTAGTTTGACTAGACGTTTTTAAAGAAAAAACTTCCCTACCAATTTTGAAAAAAAATATTATCTAATAAAATATTTAGCAAGCTAAGAAAGAAATAAAAAAGAAAATACTATAAAATATAAAAAAGACCACCAATTATATAATAATAATAAATAAAAACAAAAAACTTAATAATGTCATCATTTATTTGTTTATAAAATGCAAGATGTAAGGATTTTTTTTGAGAAGATAATTTTAAAAAGTGATATAGTGTAAGTGGATCTGATCATATAGTTTACATGGGTCTAATCATTAGAAATATATTTTCCCCCCTAAAAAATTATAAGTTCAAATAAAAAAAACACACTAATTTCGCATGCATCTTATAATCTTAAAATTAAATTATAATTAAGAAAGTGACCTGCATCAATTTATTGTAAATGGTGATTTTTTTTAACTAAATTATTTATTTATACTATTTTTTTAAAACCATTAACAGAGAAAAGAAAAGTTAAAAATTACGTTAAAGGGAGAATTACCGTGGGTCACAAGAGTCTCATATTTTGGTTAAAAAAATCATCGTTCATCAACGTACAAATTCAAGGGCAAGGGACGATCTTTCGTCTCATATTTTGGTTAAAAAATCATCGTTCACCAACATACAAAGTCAAGGGCAAGGGACGATCTTTCGATATCAAAGTTGTTTTTTTCAGACCGGGCAAGGGAAGGTATTTATATAAAAATTAATGTTTGTCTAACCTTGAAGGGATAAGATTCCAAATAAGTAATCTTCGTTTGATGGCATGACTACACTAAACACACTTAAAGTGGAAAGGATGGTGGATAAAATCATTCATAAAGCGTAGATTAAACAATTGACTCGCAATAATTGATTCTCAATTTGACTTTTGAAAGAAGAAGGCTATCAGGAAATAGAATTTCCATATAACATAGGTTATATCATTCCAAACTTCTTCCAAATTAAGCAATTCAGTCTCACAATATTTGATTCTCTTTTTGACTTTATAGAAAATGAGGTTATTGATATACGAAAATAGGGTTTTCATCTAGCCTAGGTTATATGATGCCAAACCTCTTCCCGTTAAATCACTGTAATTGTAGCAATCATTTGAGTGTTGTTATGTATATTACTGTAAACCATAAATTGAACTTTTCCTTGAAATTTTTGCTTTACCTTGAGGTTGAGCCTGAAGAACAGCCTGTATAGTCTCCCAACTTTGATCGAGTGTCTTTAACATAATGTGGCTGGTACTTTAGCTGAGAGATAGCAATTGGTAAACAATAGATTCAATCCAGTAATCAATTGGTTTATTGTTTTCATTTTTTAAGTGGTTGGAAATAGTGGATGGAAATAATGTGATTAAAAAAATAAGATGTAAAGGTAATGAATCAATTATTCACTAATTATATATATTTTATATAGTACATAAATAAATTTTACACCATTGTAATTGATACTTTGTCTCGTGACAATATTCTTTTGAACATTTTCAAGTTTGCTAATTTATCACAGTGATATTGTTGGCATGGTGGTTAAACCATGTAAGTATGTAAGTATGTTTGTTAGTGGAATTTTTTTCTTAATACAATATCGTTGAAGCAAGGTTGGAATTTCAAAATAGTTCTATTAATTAAATTTGACAATTTTAACACCTCCAAACCTTTTTTAACAATTTCACAAAAATAATTTGACCATTTTGTAATTTCTTTAATCATATTTGACTAACAAATCACCTGTGACACCTCAAATTCCACCCTGGACAAAAGCAAGATCTGATTTGACCTTATCAATAACATGTTTGATGAATCACAAAACTTCTGATGTCTTCTAACTTTCATGGATAATCTTTAATAGAAGATGGGTTTCACTTTAATAGAGGCACACCAGTGCCCATGCCCACACAAAAGCATAAAGTAATAATAGCAGACATCTTTGCCACGTGACCTTCTCCCACCTTCTAGCGGCTTTATGGATGCAACACAATGTCTCTATGTTAGAAAATTCAACTTAAACTGTCTTCCTCAAGGGATCTGCAACTTATAACGCTTGTGTCCAGCTTTATCATCTACATAAAGTCGATGGTACAAAACAGACCACTACAGTGTAGGATCTAGATACTTTGTTTTCTGCTTCAACACAGTAATAAATACACTCCTTTGTGGTCCACTATGAATAAGATGAGGGCAATTATTGCCAATTAAGTATGAATATGTTGTCTTATACTCCATTATTTCCTGCCAATTAAGTATGAATATGCTCTCACACCATGTCAAAAATACGAATCAAACTTTTATTAAATCAACTGAGCAGCTTACGGGTGTGGAACACTACCTGTAAGACTTCCTCTGCAGTGCACGCTCTACCTTCATTCATGGAAACCCTAGGTTAGATTCTCTTCCTTCTATCACGATTCACAGGAAATTCATCTCTGTGTAACTTTCCTAGTGCACATGCATCACAATAAATATCAGTAGAATTTAAAATAGGAAGACCTTCGACCATACCTTTTTTCTGTAAAAGCAGGAGATCATTGAAGTTAATATGACTGAACCTCTAGTGCCATAAGTCCACTGTAGTCATGGCAGATGATGCCAATACCTAATGTGGTGCGCTTTTGACATTTAGCTTGTACAATCCTCCCACACAAATACCTGATGCAATAGGCTTCATACAATCCAATATGTCTTTAATGACACAATATAGGAATCTACCTTGAGATTCTGATAAGTTATAGTAGAAACAGAGATTAGATTCTTTTTTATCCCTGGTACATACATCACGTTATGGATATCTCTAATATTTCCATCAGGAAAAACAACAAGAATATTACCATAACCTTTGATTTGGTACCCTCTATCATTGCCAACATAGATGTTTGCTCTACTGTTGGCTTCTTTGAATCCCTCAAAACACTGTCTGTTGCCTCTCATGTGGATGGATGCACCTGAGTTGACAAATCAGGTATCTGCTTCATTCTCCTTAGTCGAAAGTGCAGAGTCAAATATGAATAGTCTGATGTTTTGATTATGTTCCTCATCAGCAAAATGACCTGCATGCTTCTTATCTCGATTCTAACCTTCGTCAAACTCATTTTTCATGCAATATCTGGCCATATGGCTGGTTCTACCACAATAAAAAAAATTGGTTACAGAGTCATTTATATTGAAATATGTACCTTGAGGTGTGGGCATCTTTCTCTGTGGGGTTGCACTACTCTTCTGTGCTGCATTTGGCTTTCCTCTAAAGGGCTTCTTCTTTGCCACTAACGTCAGATCTAAACTCTGGGGTTTATGAGTCAAATGCCTTTCCTCCTCTTGCATGAGGATCCTTGTCAATTCTTCAAACACAAAACTTGGGATTTAACTAAAGGCAAACAACCCATAGGATCCAAATGGTTGTATAAGCCTAAATTTAAAGCAGATGGGAGCATAGATAAGTATAAAGCTAGGCTAGTTGCAAAGTGTTATTCACAGCAAGAAGGCATAGATTATGATGAAACATTTTCCCCTGTAGCTAAACTAAGTACAATCAGAATGATAATTTCTTTAGCTAGAAAACACCATTGAATGATTCACCAGCTAGATGTTAAATCTGCTTTTTTAAATGGGGACTTAAAAGAAGAAGTCAACTTATTGCAGCCTTAGGCGTTTGTCAAACAGGGTGAAGAATATTTAGTTCACAGTTTGAAGAAAGCGTTGTATGGACGAAAACAGGAATCCAGGTCATCATATGACAAAATTGATTCATTTTTCTTGTAGCATGGTTATAAAAGGAGCAAAAATGACCCTAATATTTATACTATGTTTGATAAAGAGGGAAGGATTTTTTTTATTTCTTTATATGCAGACAATCTAATCATTACAGCGAATGCTAATAATCTGATTAAAGAAATCAAACAGCATATGTCACAAGTTTTTTGAGATGAAAGACCTTGGAGAGCTACACTACTATTTAGGGTTGGAAGTCTAGAGGGATTCTGGACAAATGTTTCTGTCACAAAGTAAGGATGTAAGGATTTACAGGAAAAGTTCAGAATGGATCAGTGCAAAGCCGCAACAGTACCTTTACAAGAGAATTTAAAACATCAGAATGATGATGGATCTAAGGAGGCATATGCGACTTTGTATAGATAGATGGTTGGGAATCTAATCTACTTGACTACAACTAGCCCTGATTTGGCTAATGCATTCAATGCATTGAGCCAATTTATGTCAAATCCCATTGAGAGCCATTGGGTTGCAACAAAAGGTGTTTTAAGGTATCTCTAGGGAAACTTGGATTTTGGTATTGTTTATACTGATTCGTGTGATGTTAGATTGACAAGGTTTTGAGACTCTGACTAGGCTGGTAATGTAGATGATAGATGATCCATAACAGGATATGCATTTAGCATTGGATCCGAGGTCATTACATGGAGCAACAAAAAGCAAAACACAATATCCTTTTCTTCTATAGAAGATGAATATCAAGCTTTGTGTGTAGCAACATGTGAAGCATTTTGGTTGAGGAGACTTCTCCTTGATGCTAGAGAAGAACAAAAGGTTGCAAAGTGATCAAATGCAACAACCAGAGATCCATCAACTTGCAAATAACCCAGTATTTCATAAGAACACAAAGCTTTTCGATACACAATTTCATTTTGTCAAGGAGAAAGTTCAGTCAAAAGAAATTCATATTGAGTATTGTAATAGTTGTGACAATGCTACTGATATTTTCACCAAACCTCTTGGTAGAGTAAAATTTGAGTTGTTTAGGGAAGTGTTAGGCATATCTATGAATCCATTTCTCCATTAAGGGGGAATGTTGATATTAATGTAGAAATAGTTTAAACCGAACCCTAGATTAGGATTATGTTCCTATTTTCTAGGATTATGTTCATCTTCCCTAAATGTGTATTTGTTATATATATTCCTCATGTAATGAATGAAGTCAGAGCATACACTGCAAAGGCAGTCTTACAGGTGGAGTTCCACACCTGTAAGCTTCTCAGTTGATTTAATAAAAGTTTGATTCATCACTTCCTTCTTCCACCAACTAGGGCGTGTGCCATTCTTCATTAGCACTCTCATGTCTTCCATCATTAACCTTCTCATGAAACATTGCATCTCTACATGCAAACACTTTATGAGTAGAGGGATTAAATAGTTTGCAAGCCTTAAATTATGTACAATACCCAACAAAAATACATTTCATGGGCTTTGAGTCAAGTTTCTTTTTATCTTCCTTTGGGTTATGGGAAAAGGCTTTGCTGCCAAAAACTCTCAAATGCTTAACTGTAGGCTTATAAAAATTGATAGTGCAAAATTATCTTCACATACATCAATCAAATATCATATTACATATATACACGAGTATTTTCTCAAGATATAAAAACTGTATTGGACATACAATCTGTTGGTTGAGATGATATCTCAACCACACACCAAACTAGGGAAACCACTCCTATAGAATAGGAACAAACTCTTTACATAGAAAGTCACAACTGAGACAAGTAGGAATTAATAATTCAACGCACCCCCTTAATGAGTACTTGTCTCGATATCAATTTGTAAAGTCTAGTTGATGTTGATGTCCATATAAAGGAGCAACCATCCACCGAATGCATGGGTACTAACCACTGCAACTGCCAGCCTTGTAGGATGTCCTTTGCATACATGGTTCATTAAACCAATATAACTGCACAACTGTACCTCTACCTATAAATCCCCCTCCAATATCATCGTGGGTTTTCTCTGATCACCCATAACCATGCTCTTGGTTTTATCGGATCACCCTCAACCATGCCCCCAAGGGATCCCAGCCACCAAGGCTAAACACAGCCACCAAGGCTCAACTCAGCCATGAAGGCTCAACTCAGCCACGAAGGCTCAACACAGGAAGAAAGGCTCATCACAGCCACGAAGGCTAACCACAGCCACTCTAGACCAAAAAAATTTCGCTAGGGCACTCCAGCCACTCTAGGCTACAAACCTGCCACTAGGGCACTCCATCCATTAAGGACTACAAACCTACCACTAGGGAAATCCAGCCACTAAGGCTCAGCAAAGACCCGAATCAACGAGGCTGAGGGTTTTCTTAGCTAACCCTAAACCATGCCAACATGAATCTCTATCCCACTTCACTCTTACATGTGGTTTCTGGCTTACCACAAACCGACACTGCAAATACAAAGTGGTTTTTAGATTACCACAAACTGTGGGTGTACACACGCCTTATCAATGTTACATTTCACACTCCGAATCTTGTAGTTACCAGATACATACTTAACAACGACCACTACAAAACATCCTAGACTTGCTTACTAATGTATGTGACATATACTATGAGTCTGCTTTATTTGAACACACAATATTTTACCTTGTCTTTCCATCTATTGTTGCTTCACCCAACTAGTATCCATTGCCACAATCAATTTCTTCTAAAACGATATCCAAACTTAGTCTCTTCATCTTCAATCTTTCCAACTTCAATTCGCCTTTTTTAGAGTGATCAATTCTAACAAATATCATTTACATGTTAAGTTGATCAGGCTCAACATGTTAGAGTCATAAAACCCAAAAATAATTCAAGAAAAGACTCATTTTACCAAGAAAATACTAATTTGAAGGATAGTGGAAGTTTTAGATTTTCCCCACCAACCGTTTTTATTTGTTTGATAGCATCAAACGTTTTACAAACCAGCAAACATATTGTAGCGAATACGAGAAGCACAAACATTAAGATGAAAAGATGAAAGTCCACTAATCTGGACAACCATTGTTGCAGAAGAGGACGAGGCTTCCTTTTTACAACCATTCTCAATTACCCTAAAAAATGAATGCTCTCATGATGCTACAGTTGTTGCCTTTTTCATGAACTCGCACTGAATCCTCCTCTCATCAACATCACGTCCTTTGATAAAGACGACCGAGACATCATAACCCTCCATGACCGAAAATAGGAAAACTCATGGCTGCGTGAATCCCTCGTATTCTTCCATCATTTTAGCAAGATCATTGTCAGAAAGAAGCGAAATAATAAATGGAATGTCAGTGTGAGACCAGAGTTTGAGAAAGTCGCTGTCAGAAATGGACGGAGATGAGCGAGTGAAAGCAATGGCCGAGCAAATAGTGTTCAACATCAACATGCTTGACACTACACATGACATGTTCAGTATTAGGTCTGAGTTCAATTCCCACTTCTCCCTCAAGATCGGCTGCTTACAAGCCCACCTAGAGGAATGATTTCGATTTGCCCAAGAATTGGTGTCACATTGGGCACCTCCCACTACCAATCCGCGATATTATCTGCAGGTTGTCCATGAAATTCCCTCCCTAATGTCCAATGCCGACATCCTAAACAATATGATTGAGCACGCCCAAAGCCTCAATATGGTGGCCAAAGATCGTCTTGTAGAAGAATTGTAGCATGCTCTCCATTAACGCAGCCTGATCTCAACCACCAAGGGATCTCAACTGGGATGGTAAGAAATCCTAAATTCTATGATTGAGGACTGGAATGGTTGTCAGTAACTGAAAGGATCAAAATGCCCCTTGAAAACCCGTATTTGGAACCCTCGTCCACCATAGCTAGACCTGAATTTTACTATGAATCTTGTGCGCATGTATTCTCGCCTCGAAACAGCCTGGATGATAGAACTGCCTGTATTGGAGTGTAATTTTAAAGTTTTCGATCGGCCATAATTCTACCTCTCCAGGATTTGAGCACGCATCCACCAACTCATGCACTCCAGATGCTCTTCAGTTGCACCAGCAGATCCTGATCTATCCACACACCAATAGATCAACAACCCTTACCACACCCGCTTCAACACAAACTCAACAACACGTTTGAGTCTTCCACATGGGTCTTCAATCCACAACATGATATTCACTCCACTACACCAGCACTCTCAGCATCGTCTAACAGAGATCCAGGCTTTCTCTCGGCCCCCTCTAGCACCAGGCCTTGTCTGCGCCATGTTTGTTTGACTTATATGGACAGGAAAAAATTAACATGTACTTTCTCAAAACAAAGGTATATACTCCCTATTTCCCTCAACCGAGGAGGGGCCATGGCCTCAGGCTTTGATATTATGATGAAACTTGATAGTGAAAAATTATCTTCACATCAATTAATCAAATATCATATTACATATATACATGAGTATTGTCTAACGATAAAAAAAATATCTTGGACATACAATCTGTTGGTTGAGAGAATATCTCAACCACATAGCAAACTAGGGAAATCACTCTTATAGAATAGGAACATGATCTTTACATAGAAAGTCACAACTAAGACAAACAAGAATTAATATTCCAATAGTATAGTTGTGAGTGGAATTGTTTCTTTTTTAATATAAGATCTTTGAAGCAGGTTTGGAATTTCAGAACAGTTTTATTAATTAGATTTGAAAATTTTCATGCCTCCAAACCTTTTGTCACAATTTCACAAAAACAATTTGACCGTTTTGCAAAAATTTTAACCATATTTGACTAAAAAATCATGTGTGACCACTCAAATTCCACCCTGGACAAAAGCATGATCTAATACCTTATCAATACCCTATTTGGTGAATTACAAAACTTGTGATGTCTCCTAACTTCCATGGATAGTCTTTAATAGAAGTTGGGTTGCACTTTAATAGAGCCAAACCAGTGCCCATGTCCACATGCAACCATTGCAAGTCAAGAACTATACAAAAACATTAAGTAATAATAGAAAACAACTGCTCCAAGGGACCTTCTCCCGGCTTCTATATCTTTATGGATGCAGCACGATCTCTCTATGTTAGAAACTTCAACTTAAATTTTCTTCCTCAAGGGCCCCACAACTTGCAAGGCTTATGTCTGGCTTTACCATCTACACAAAGTCGATGCTACATAACAAACCACTACAGTGTAGGATCTAGATATCCTATTATGTTGTTCTTACTTAAATCCAATGTGTGCAATTTCGATTTGTTTTTTCATTTATGTTGCATTGCTGCAATGGGAGTGTTACTATTTTATATATTTCTCTTGCATTTTTTATTATTGTTGTGTTTCGTGTGGATCCCTTAACTTTGTTCACGTCTTCCATAAATGAAAATATTGTTTACATTTATAATATTATTGTTGGGATTTCATGTTGTGTTTATATCAATATTCTTGAGAGGTTTAAATTCTATTTATTGTTTACAATGTAGTGATATAAACGTGTTATTATTAATGCAATGATCATTTACCATGTTTTAGTGCTTTATGGTTTGCAATGTGGTTCTTATATTGGTTTTGGTTTATGTTTTTTATTATTTTTTTTGTGTTATAGCATTGTTTATGTTTATATATTGATGCCATGGATTTAGGGCTTAGATTCGGTTTACTATTTCCTTGGGTTTATAATAGTAAATGATTAGGTTTATTTGTTCTTTAAGTTTGTAATATTAATATTTCTTTCGGTTTTTCATTTATCCCCTTTGTTTTATTAATCCCCAATATTAAGATTTAAATAATAGTCCTAAGGTTTAATATTAATCCCTTACATTTACAATGTTTATTCCTTCAATTTATTGGCATGCTACTTTCATAATATTAACAATACTTAGGGTTTATTGATCCATTAGGTTTATAATATTCATAGTCACGTGGGTTGATCAATCCGTTCAACTTAAAAAATTAATTCCTATTAATCCCTTGCCATTTTTTATCCCTTTGGTTTCTAATATTTTTGCCTTGGGTTTATTAATTTCCAATGGTTTATAATATCAAATTATTGGTTTTCTTCATTCTTCAACTTTTTAATATTAATCATTCCTTGGGTTCATAATCCCTTGAGGTTTTAGTGTTAATCCCTTGGGTTTATTATTCCTTTGGGTTTATTAAGTCAATCCCTTAGGTTCATTAGTCCCTTGGGTAGTTGGGAGTTTCTTATGTCTCGAGTTGATATGAGGTTGCATCCTAGAGAAAGAGATTTATTTAATGCAACAATTCACATGTTTCCAACAAATAATTTGGTCTCCTTCCATAATAGGCATATGTTAAAATCATTAAATTCTCCAATTGCACGAAGTGTTGCTGAGCATTGAAGGTGTTCAAAAATCAATGGTGTTGATGATGATCAATTGGACCATGAAGTTTTGTTGTGTCATGGTCAGCGGGTTATGTTGACATGTAATTTTTGGGTTGAAGTTGGACTGGTGAATGGTGCAGTTGGTTTTGTTAAGGATATATTCCCTTAGGTTTATAATATTAAAATCAATGATGGTCGATCATGTTTATTTTAATGTTTTTAATATTTGTCTTGGGGCTTGGGTTTATAATATTAGTCCCTTGTTTTTAATATTATTCCCTTGTGTTCGTCACCCCTTAGGGTTTTAGTATTAATCCCTTCGTTTTATTATTCTTTTAAGTTTCTCATATTAATCCCTTGGGTTTATTATTCCCTTAGGTTTATAATATGGATCATTGTGAACCATTGTCAATCATAGCCAACCATGGTCAACCTTGCTTGAATGTTACATTGTCACAAGGATTTTCTAATCATGAAAATAAATGATGTTTATTTTAGTGTTTGTAATATTTATATTTGGGTTTACAAATGTAGGGTTAATAATATTAGTCCCTTGGGTTTAATATTATTCCCTTGGGTTCATAATCCCTTGGGATTTTAGTATTAATTCCTCAGGTTTATTATTCATTTGGGATTATAATATCAATCCATTGGGTTTATTATTACCTTATGTTTACAATATCAATCATGGTCAACCATGGTTGAATGTCACATTGTCAGAAGGTGATGCAGGGTTACCCCCGCTTACACACACAGTATGCATGTGAAATGTATCAGCCCATTTGTCCCGGGCATTTTAACTCTCTAAGGAGTCAAAATCTCTAACCTCCAATGGTTAAGGCCCTATTAATCAACATAGGCTAACCAACATACAATATTCACTTATCGATATTTTAATCACCCCTTAACCTTCAAATAAGACTCTATTAAAGCCTTTCTTTTAAATCCTTCCTATCAAACTAAAACCCTCTCATTAACCTTTATACATGTTAATATGAGGACTTTTTTTACCCTTCTAAACCTTAGCTACCCCTTAACCACAATATATATATATATATATATAATATATATATATATATATAACCATTGCTTCTTTAAACCTTGGTTATATATGTTTAAATGCATAAACCTTTTGTCGGTGCTATTTTTCTTTATAAACCTTTTACAAAGGAAATACCTACAAAACGTACCTTTTCACTTTATACAGCCTCTAAACGAATTTCAAGGTTCCACCTTTATCGCTAATCATAATCGCCATCATCTACAGTCACATTGTTAGGCCCCTATACTACTAGTGTAACCCCTTATTGTTATTAGTACAACCCACTTATTATATTGATGTACCCATGTAGTGCCCATATTGTTACTATTGTGCCCGATAGAAGCCCACTATTGTTATTATTGTGCCCTTACATAATTATTGTTATGTAGGCTTTGATTATGTTATGACCCCTTAGACTCATATATATAGAGAGGAGGTCTTTTCATTTATATCATCCAAGAATTGTTCATTTATGTAATGTAAAGGAGGTTGCCCCCTCGAAGAGGCTGAATTCTAAGGCGTTGATATGTCATTTCTATCTTTTGCTTGAGCTGGTTTCATAACAGTATACCACTTGAAACTCCCTTCCTTTGCATTATTCAACCTCGATTGTATAAATAATTGTGAATGTTTTTATGTATTTTTCTCCATTTACAGTTCTCCTTTGCAAACAGTGGCTTAATCAAATTGTTGTCTTTTGATTTGAAAGTGTCACAAGTGTTGTTTTTAGTCAAAGAAAAGAATCCTCCTCTTTCGATAGTTGATTACACTTTTTCTCTTATATTTGATTGGAATTAATAGTATTTCAAGTGTCGAAAGCAATTTTAAATTCGAAATCGCAAAGTGTCGTCTTAGTCTTCCTTTCATTTTTTGAAAAGAAAATTGTTAGTACTGTCTCTTTGAAAGAAGAATAATTCAGATTTGTACTTAGCATTCTTTTTGTCACTCAAACATTAAGAAAGTGGAAAACAAATACATGCATGTGCATTTGCATTTAGACTGCTTGTGGAAATTGATTTTGGGACAGTGCATCTTAGTGTGTGCTTTATGCTCTATGTTGAAAGAATCTTGCTTCTCTTTCCTTAGTAGCTAGGATTTTCATTGCAAAAAAAGAAAATAAACAATTGTTTATCATCTTAGATTGCATATTTAGGAATTGTATATCTACATCACGTGGTGAACCTTAAAGGAAAACTTCTTAAGAAATATCAACTGTAAAATAAATTTCAATGAACATAAAAACGCTTTGGAACCTAACGCACAACATTTAGAAGTCTTGACTAGAGACGTATTCTGGCGTCGTAAAGCCTAGTAATTATCGCTTTCATCATAGGTTGGGTGATTCCTCCTCTTTGAGACAACAAGCGCCAGTATGGACTTATGCTTCCACATCCCGTCGAGTATATATTGGGAGACCACAATAGGCTATATCCTTTATCCATAGGAAGCCATGTCTACTGCCCTATCAATCACAATGCACTGAACACAACATTCGGAAAGATCGACTACCGTACCATAAAAAGTATTCTGCAGTTTTGCAATTGGTTTGGTAATCACTCTGTCTAGATTTCTAGAGTAGTCACTTTCATTCCTTTTCTGACTCCTTAAAAGAAAAGGTCCATCTGAGCACTTGTCACTTCAAGCTCATTAAAAATTGAAGGCGACTAGAGTCGTCTTTAGCTTTTTCTCGACTCTTAAAAATTGAAAAAGCAAGTTGTGTCAAAGCGTCATAAGATCATTTAATTCAGAATCACATTTTCCCCTGTATATTTTGAGTTGATCAAGTAATCCACAATCGTGGAACAAAGTCAATCAAAACCCCATCGTTCACAGAGAATTACGAGTCAATTGTCTTTGACTCCGGAAAAACCATTCCGGGCCAAGCGAACTCATTTAACTAGGTCAAAGTCTCCTGGTCTGTTTGAAACTTGTGTTTCAACATCCTCAAAGACTCCAATTACTCCAACTATTTCTGGTATCCCTGCCTCTACGGAAGAATTTATGTAGTTACAAGAGGACATTAGGACTGATCCTATTGTGATGGTAAACACTTCTATTCCTGAACTAGCTCCATCTAGGGCTGATTCGAAAGGTGTCACCCCTCCAACATCTGTCTCTACAAAGTCTGTACCTTCTGTAGCACCAAAAATATTTTACGGACCTAACGGTCTACCTCTTCCACCTGGACTGATTGCTATAAAAGAGATTATGGAGGATCTTCCCTCCAGTACTCCATTGCATTTTGGAACTGGGATCCACCTAATCCTTCTACTTTAGAAGCTAGCCTCCCTTCATCGCAAGTTCCTGTAGGATCGCTAGGAAATATTTTGGATAGGCTCGATATGTCTGAACAACCATCGACATCTAGGACTGTGTCTTCTAACACAACAATAGCAGAACCTCCTCCCACTACTCTGATAATGTTTGCTGGTGCACCATCTGTCCCAACTAGTTCTCAATCACTAGATGGAGTCCACCCAGGGACTGTCTCGACAGTATGGTCCGTTCCTATTTGTTCATCTGGAACCTTATCTGGAATCTCTTATGTTGAGTCTCCACAAATTGATCCTTCGCAACAGTATCAATTTGGGCAGTCCAGTCTCCAAAGGCCAATTTTCCCTTTGAACACTAGATTGCCACCATATGAGGGGAAGTATTCCTTTTCATTTTTTCCTTCGGGAGAACAACCATATGTTAGTTCACAACAGACTTTGGGTCAAGATGGAATCACATCCAGTGGTTGGATACCAATACTGCCTCAACAAACAATAGTTGTATATTCTATACAACTAGATCAACCTATGTCGAATATTCCCACTACGTCGGCTATCATGACGGTGTCGCAAGTACAAGCGTTGCCTGTTGTATGTCAACCTCAAGTTTCTCAGGTCATAATGCAACAGCCTCTTGTCTCCATGACTTAATCACAACCACTAATTAGTGGATCCTTAACTAAAGCAACCCAGGCTCAAATGGGTAAAATAACCCCTCATCTTGGTCAAACATCCAGTATTGGGCAATAGCAAATGGTCTCACATCCATGGTTGGTGCAATATCAACAACCGCAATTCCAGCAACAAAGCTTTGTAGCTAATGGGCAGCCGTATATTCAAAACGGCTACCAACAATCATATCATAATGGTTACGCCCATCAACCTTATCAAAGTTATCAGCATCAAATACATTATGCTAGTATGCAAAGACCCACACCTCAGGCAATCCCATCTTATCCTGGGTATGCTTCGCCAAACCTGAATCAACATTTGCCCTTCGTAGCAACTTTAGAGTTACTAGATCTAAATCAGTTAACAAATGATCCAATTGCTTATGCACCTTGGTGGCCAACGATTCCTCATAGACTTCCATCAGATATCCCTAAATTCAATTGAAATCTGGGTGAATATCCATCGAATCACGTGATGACCTTTCATCTGTGGTGTTCATCCAACACTCTCAATGATGATTTGATTAGGCTTCACCTTTTTCAGCAAACATTAACTGGTCCGGCAGCAAAATGGTACATCAAATTGACTAGAGCTTCATTCGATAACTTCAGCAACCTCACCACAACCTTTTTAACCCATTTTTAGTTACCCATAAGGTATGAAACAGGAAAGGAGCCTCTTACCAATTTTAAGCAGACAACAACCACTCAAATATCTGATCATATTCATGAGTGGCGATGTTGTCGTCGAATGGTAAAAACATATGTTCCTAATCAGTTGTTATTTGAATGGTTTATTAAGTCACTGTTACCCTCTATTACAGAAGATGTGGCCAGGGGGGGTCATCACTGAAGAGCAAGTCATTTCTTGTGTGCAATATCTAGATGTGATATACACTCAGTCTGGCACACTCTATGACAAAATCCCTGATGCTCCTAGACCAGAGTTTTCCGTTCCTCCTCCTCCTAAATCAAACAAAGACTCTCATGCCAGCGATGGCGTGATAGCTACAACCAACATGAAAACCTCAAAGGCTACATCTAAGAAAGCTCATACAGTTTCTGGTCAAAATGCAAATGAAGAACTTCTTGCCTCGGAGGTTAATTCCCTGTCGACCGATAAGGGCAAAGAACCGAAGCAACTAGGGGGCAAGAAGAAAGGGAAAAGAAAAAAGAAGAAACAAGATGATTTGTCTCCTGTAAAATCTTTTGCAAACCCTTATGGGCAAAAGAAACCTCCTTCAGGATGTCACATATGCGATGATGATCATTGGACGAGAGATTGTCCACATAAAGCTGAGATTAAGAAATTCTTCAAGAACTCAAAAACCTCAGCTGTATTGACTGATCCATTTCCAAACCAAAAAACCAATCTGGTTGCTAGCGACAATGCTTCCCCATCCCAAGTACTTATGTTATCCATTTCAAAACAAAATGATGCTTTGATATCGACAAGGAATAAAGATTATGGGAATCCACAGCTATCGAACAACAAGGCTACTGATCAACCTAGTAGTTCGAAAACAACTTCAATTGAAGTTGTGCCACTGATCATTCTTGAGCTAACAATAAAGCCGCCAAAGGGAGAAATGCATAAACTGACATTTAATCCTCGTGCCAGAGCAGCACAGAATTATAATATTTTGGAGGATCTGGCCCAATTGCCATCCACTATGTCGACGCTTGAAGTACTGCAGAATTGCCCCTCCCAAAAGCAAGCTCTATTATCAGAAATAGGTGGGATTGACCCAGTGGATTCCAATTTTATGGACTTTAATCATAAAGGATATGAGCCCCAATTACCATCTCAACTCACTTTCCTTATGCAAGTGAAAGCCCTCAACAAAACTGTTCATCGAACAATTATTGATGAGGGGGCATCTACATGTATTATGTTAATGAGTTGCTGGAAAACATTAGGCTCACCACCCTTGTTACGATCGTCAACGAAGTTAAAAGTATTCGATGGATGGACATACACCCCATATGGGATTTTAAGTAACTTGCAAGTTGAACTAGGGGGAAAAACAATAGAAATTGATGTTGAAGTTATTGATGGAAATATTGATTACAACATTCTACTAGGAAGGCCTTGGATTTATGCTATGGTTGTTGTTGTGTCAACATACTTCAGAAAGATTGCACTTCCTTTTCAAGGAGTAATTACAATCATTGACCAAGAAACCTTCCTCCCCAATAGTTCACAAGTTACGGGAAGCATCCCCATGATCCATGGAAGCTCTCAATCGCTTCAAAACATCAAAGTAGGCCTCCTAAAATACCCTACATTGATAGGTACTCTTGCTCTACCACCTCCGAGTAATCTGACGAAAGTAGCCACAGTGGAGACCTAAAATATGCTATCTTCTATATCCACAAAGATTCAAAAGACTTCTAAAAATGATGTTAGCATGGATCATCACCAGGTATTGCCTCCAAGCCCAATAGAAATATTGTAGCAATCAATTTTCTTGGCCTGGGCGGCAAACCCAAATCAATGCTCATCGAGTGTTTGGATAGATAGGTCTAAGGAATATGGCAACTCTTCAGACCCTTGGTTGCATGTACATTCTACAGACGAGGGGATCATTCAAGCAATGATGACAGGAGAGGCACCATGGGAAGACTATTACCATCATTCCCATCTTCCAAATTACCACGATGATTGTTCCAACGACCTTGATCATCCTTCAGTTTTTTATTTTCTATCAAATACTGTAAATACGATGGATTCTGAGAAAAATCTGTCCAAATTCGAAGAAACTATCACCATAAATATCTCGACCAAGCTAGAGGTTATAGAGAATATTCATGTCGGCAAATCTTGTTCTTCTTCAAAACTAGAAATATTGGGCTCTCTTTCACGAGTTCAGAGATGTCTTTGCATGGTCATATGAAGAAATGCCTGGCATTGACTCTAGCACAGTTGAACATGAAATTATGATGTATCCAGATGTCAAACCTGTATGACAACGAATTCGGCAGATGCACCCGAATAAAGTCGTTGCCATCAAGGCAGAAGTTGAAAAACTTTTACATGCTAGTTTCATTTACCCAGTTCATCTAACCGATTGGGTATCGAACATTGTTCCTGTGATGAAAAAGCAAGGAACGATTAGAGTGTACATCGATTATAAGGATGTAAACCAAGATTTTCCAAAGGACAACTACCCTACACCCTTCATCGACCAGATAATTGATGAATGTGTCGGATGCAAAATATTTTCATTTATGGATGGATTCTCCGGGTATAATCAAATAAATATCCACCCATAGGACCAGTTAAAGACTACATTTATTTGTCTGTGGGGCACATTCGCGTACCGCAAGTTACCTTTCGATTTGAAGAACGCAGGGGCAACCCTTCAGAGGGCAATGAATTATGCCTTCCATGACATCAAGAACATCATTCAACCATACCTCGACGATCTTACGGCTCATTCGCGAAAGTGGACTGATCATACGCAACATTTGAGAGCTATATTTCTACGTTGCTGATACTACAAGATATGACTCAATCCGCACAAGTGTGTGTTTTGTGTCGATTCTGGTCGTTTACTTGGCTTTGTGGTTTCAAAGGACAGATTTGTCTCGACCCATGTAAGGTTCAAGCAATCATCGATATGCCTCCACCTTCAAATTTGCTTCAGATTTAGAAACTCCAAGGGAAAGCAAACTTTCTGAGAAGGTTCATTCCAAATTAAGCCAAACTTGCTAAAGTTTTACGCATATTTTGGAAAAAGAAGTGCCCTTCAACTGGGATGAGGTTGCCCAAGATTCCTTTGATGCTCTAAAGGAATCCCTAATAAAAGCATCATTAATGTATGCTCCTGACTATCAAAAGGACTTTAACCTGTATCTAGCCGCGGCAGATATGACGATCCCAATCGTTTTAGTTCAAGAAGACAATGGAATCGAACATCTTGTCTATTATTTAAGTCACAACATAAAAGATACAGAAAGAAAGTACTTCTATGTTGAAAAGCTGTCTTTTGTAGCTGTTCAAGCAGTATAGAGATTTCAACACTATATCCTCTTTCGCAAGACTACCATTTTGTCAGATCGCAACCTAATGACTTACATCCTATCGCGACAGTTACTTTGGGGCAAATATTTGAAATGGATAGCCATTTTGCAAGAGTTTGATCTGGAATTACTAAAATCCAAATCAAAGAAATCTCTGGTTTTCGCGGAGTTACTATGCGACTTCCCATCGTTGTCCAACGATTCAACATCCAGAGCATCAATCATCAATGAATCTTTGTTTTTGATATCGTCGAGTGATCCGTGGTAAAGAGATATAATCATCTATCTCCAAACCCAAACATATATGCCTAATACGTCTCGCTCAAAACAACGACATATTCGATACCAAGCAAAAGACTACATGATCGTCAGTGATACACTTTACCATCGTGGTATTGATACAGTTCTACGAGGGTTCCTCACCCATGAGGAGGCTGAAAAAGTGTTGAATGATTGTCATTCAGGTGCGTGTGGGGGGCATCATCTAGTTATGCTATGCAACAAAATATTTTACGAGCAGGTTACTTCTGGCCAACAATGTTCAAAGATTGCATAACCGCAGTCAGATGCTTGTCAAATTTTTGACCACAAAACCAGAATACCACCCGCATCTCTGCACCCAGTTATTGTTGTTGAGCCATTCGTCAAATGGGGCATAGATTTCATGACATGTAACCCCAGCTCGGCTAGGGGGCATGGGTATATCATAGTCACAGTTGACTATTTTACGAAATGGGTCGAGGTGATGCCTACATTAAACAGCAACGACGAAATGGCTGCTCTTTTCTTTTTCAATCATGTAGTCTCCAGATTCGGTGTTCAACAAGCTATAGTCACAGATCATGGATCACATTTCCACATTCACATGATGGTTGAATTGGTTGCCAAATTAGGACTGTCCCATAATAGCTCTACTCTGTCTTATCCGCAAGCTAACGGGCAAGTTGAGGCAATCAACAAAGCCCTAAAGCGAATGTTGCAGAGGATGATTGGAGTCCATAAACAGAGTTGGCACCTAATCCTGTACTCGGCCTTGCGAGCATACCAGACATAGGTGAGAAATGTGACCAGATTTACACACTTTCAGTTGGTGTATGGCCTCGAAGCGATCTTACCAGTTCCGTGCGAAATTTCATCTCTCAAGCTCGCAATCGACCTTCTCCCCAGAACTCCAGAGGAAGAGGCTCGTTTCTTGGAATTAATCCAACTCGATGAAACCCGTCGTGACGCTGCCTTGGCTAACGAAGCGCATAAGAAACGAGTCAAGGCGCAGCTTAACAAGAACGTCAAATCCGATGTCTTCTCAGAAGGCACCCTGGTTTACTTTACGATCAAGAATCTGATAAATTGGGAGCTGGTAAGTTCCAGTCTTTGTGGATGGGTCCCTACATTTTTAAGCGTGTATTAGTAAAAGGAGCCTACGAGCTAGTAGATTACGATGGGATTCCACTATCGCAACCTCGAAACAGGTTGTACCTTAAGCATTACTATTCTTGACTAAAGTGTAGTGATCTCTTGATATTCTTTTGTCACATTTTTGTTTTCGTCAAGAGAAATCATTTTGGTTAGGTAATCCACTTTTCCATTTGTTGCAGATGTCGAACCTATTGGCATCATTTTTTGGATACGCTAACGGAGCTAGTCGTAGTACGTGGAACCTATCTTCTGTAGCCTGGGCCATCTTTGATCCAAGCGGCGAATTAGTGAGTTTCAGAGGAGTATATATTGGTTGGTAAATGAACAACATCACTGAATATAGCGCGTTGATAGAGCTCCTCTCTAATTCCATCGTACATGGCATATGCTGACTTGTTATTAGGCTAGATTCACAACTCATCATTCTACAGCTTACCGACATCTATTCCATTCAGAATCCAATTATCTATCGTATGTTCCTAAGGGTCAGGATTTTGGAAAGGCAGTTTGATTCTATTCAATATCAACACATTTCCAGACACTTAAACAGATTAACTGATTCATTACCAAATTATGTGTTAGATAGACATTTGCAACATTTATAAAAGAAAAGCATTTCATCAACATTTGCATCAGGATCATATAACTTAACCAAAATAAAGCTCCGAAAATCAAAAATATATATCACTGTTTATAGTTCTTACATAATGTTCTATGTCTAGGAAAAAATCGGTCACATGACCAAAAAACTCAAAAATGTAGGAAAGTACCCTAGACTAATGGTGCCCGTGATAACAAGTCACTGCCTGTGCAATCATGCATATAAGCCTAGTCCATCGACTCGGCATGCCAGTAGTATGGTGTTGTAATCTTAGAGGTAACTCGTCAGTCCTCACATCTGGAATAACAAGGGTGAGGCCCTCGATCTGATCCTACAATACTGCAAGGGTCTCATCTACATCCAGATCATGAAGGACAACCCTCCCTATAACCTCTCCTACTAGAACAGTAGCTGCTGCACTCAAGCACACTGCTAATCGCACTGGTCCAATATCTGCATGGATACATGAGTTTTATTAGTCTTGATAACATTAAAAAAACATAAGAACATTATAAAAACAATAAACAGAGACATGGTCAGAGATGTTTTACCTATGACACCCTACTGCTTGCCAGTCGGCAGCACCAAATCTGGGTCACCCCGGAAATCCATCCCGGCATACAGATACTCAGCACAAACCATCTGCTGACGGTTGACCCACTCAAAGAAGGCATCAGAGAATGAAACCTGTGATTGACCAACATGTCTGGCCATAAGGTCAACCCATCTCTGCATCCATGGCTCTGTCGGTGCTGGTATTCTGAGTGAAATGTGTCGTGGCTGCATCAGTGGGATCTTCTCCAAGGCGAAAGCGATCAGAATATAACCATAACCAAAGTTCTTGTATCTTCCATTCTTCACCTTGGTAAGTTGTTTTTTTATCACCAGAAGTACTGCATCACACCAGTTGAATACCTTTGGTTCAAGGCATTCCAAGGCATACTGCATATAGGACCTGTTGGCCAAGTGAAGAGCCGTGTTGCCAACCAATCTAACAAAGTTGAATAAGATGGTCCTCAAGGACTGGTCAATGATGTATCTAATGATGATCTTGCCATCCCTACTCGGCTGAGATCCATCTCTACAATATCGGTGAATGTAATCCCTCACGGATTCGCCCTTATGGGCGGAACCTGATAGTGAGAGAGGGGCACCATGCCTCGACAAACCAATCAAAAATTAGACATCCTCAATAGTCAAAGGGATGGATATACCTCTAATCTAGAACACTTGGCTGGTAGGATCCTAGTCATCAAGAAAATATTGCAACAAGTTGATTTGTTGCCTCACGCTAGATATGCGGAAGAACTTGAGCAAGCCACAGTTCTGCAATGGAGTTACCGTACCTGGATCATGTAAGGAAATCATATCCTCCTCTTCATGCTCATGATCATGCCATGTAATGACCATGTTGCTCTGATGAATCTCTGAAAAACAAACAACAGAAGAATTAGGATCCTGATTTGGCCAAAAACAGGCAAACATTCCATCAAAAATCAGTGCATAAAGTTTCCTCCTTGCGCCCATCGTACCCTAGCTATGTATTGGGTGGGATGCATACTAACTAGCCAATGGCCAGCTCAGTATGCATTGCACCTTTCGACGTACACTGGGTTTGATGGGGAGAGAATAAAATGTTCAAACCCCAGAGGCTCAGAAAAGCAGGAAAACATGCTCATAGTCAGAAAATGAAAGAATGTAATTGAAGAGCTCAGGGTTAGCTCCTACCTAGTCTAGACGGCGCTGAAAATTTTCCACAAAATCTCCTGGAATCAGCTGATGAAAATCGAGGGGGAAATGCACCTCCAGAGCTCCAACAATCCCAAATTTGAATGAAATGGTAAAATGAAAGGTAAAAAACTACTTTTATGTTATTACTCACATAATTCAAGTAAGGTATTAGTTAACTCATTTTTCAACCATGTATGTACGTTTCTAATCAGTTTGATGGAGCAATTGAACAGGTAGTATGACCGTCAAAAGAACATAGTGTTAATGGTGAATCGAACATCTTTCACTATTATCACGAGCCGTTTTACGCGAAGTTCAAGCTCGTTAAAAAATAAACCTAGCAATGAGCAAATGTTCCCCCAGAGTTTAAGTTCAATAAAAAATGAACCCATTCTTTGGTAAATAACCATTGTGATTGCATAATCATCAACTTTTGAGCCTTGGTTGTGTTCTTACCATCACCTCCACTCTTTTTTAGTCGATCATACGCCTCCATTTGATTATTTACCCCTTTTGAGGAACATTTGCGATGAGTGATTCTATTAGCCATCTTCTTTACACTGTCGTGATTGAAAAGTTCCAAACCTTACCTAGAACCAGCTACTAATCGAAAACATCACTCGTTCCTTAAAAGACGAGTCTCCTTTAATCTCTTTTCATCTGCCTCATAAAATATGAAAAGATTATCGAGAAATTGGCCTCTCCAGCCCATTAAAGCGATCAGAAGTGCCATCCATCCTCTAGATTTTAATCTTTTTGGACGTGAGGGATCATTACACAAAAATATCGAGCGCTTGTCTTGTTCATCTCGTTAAAACTATCGAAAAGTCATCCATTTTGTATCATTTTATACTTTTTCGGACTTAAGGGATTATACTACGAAAAAGGATTACTAGAGTTGCCTTTCCATCTCTTTGTACACCCTCTAAAATTGAAAAGGATGGAGTTATCATTGTTGTTAAACTTGTTAAAACAATAGTGACAAACTTGTCTGTGCAAACAAGAGCGAGTTTCACTGTCGCTAGGCTCGTTAAAACATAGCGACGGGTTTTCCCGAAGGGTAAATTATAGAACAAGCATATGTTATCCTCCTCAAGCTTGACAAAAATAAAGAGGTACTAGTTAGCAATGGTTGGGGGAAAATTGGGAAGAAAACTTGAAGAAATTTTATTGGTAGCAGTTCACTATTGAACATGGCACTTTCACTCCATCACCATGATTGAGTCAGGTTGGGTTATTCCGTTCACCGGTCATATCACCATTGTTCCTCCGTACCATCCACTCTTGGGGTTAACGCTACCAATCCATTTCAGTGTCGCCAATATGTTTAGGAGAAGTCACTCAGAGAATTCACCAACCCAACTTACATCTCATCCGCTGCAATACCTTCACACTTCATTCTTTCATGACCGCCACCCTGAACCTTGTATCATTAGATCATTTTCACCTCCACAAAATCATTTTCTCCATTTTGTGTCATAGATGTGGGATTCATTAAGGCCCTCCTACGACGGGTCACTTCTTGTCGACATCAGCTCATTATCCAAGAAGTTGATTTAGGAACAACCCTTTCAGTACTTTGAAGCTTGCATGCCTCAATGGCAAGCTTCTCACTTCAGGCGACAAGTTTATATCAATGGCCTTCAACCAGAAGATTTTGTGTGGTGTTTGACATAGACTCATGTATTCACATCACGTGAATTGTACTGTCATACCTTGAGGGTCATCATCATTATCGGTGATTCCTCTTGCGCCTGTTAATATCTTAGATCATTGGCTGGTAATCAGGCTATGTCTTTCCATGTTCGACGTCAGAACATCCTTTCACATGGATCGACTTGTACTTCGAGTGAAGCCTAAATGAGTTTGAAGACCCCGGATCCAGTTTCATCCATCCGGACTGTGATATATTTAGGAAAATAAAGACATCAAATATACATCATAGCTGCACAAATGATCATCCAAGCTAAGGGATGATGGCTCTACTAGAATCATCAGTCTACCACACAGACGGTTGTCTGTCTTATGTACATGAAAATGAATTTATAAAGCTGAGCATGGGAATGCCCGCATCAATTAGATCATGGAAATATTATGAAGATAATGTATTGTATTGTATCTTATTATAGGTCACCTTACAGTTCAAAAAACCTCGGAGCCTCATGATAAAACATTTCACCCGACATCAGAAGATTTACGACCTCATTCTTTAGGGGGCAACTGTTATAGAAATATTTGGGCACTGCAACCCCAATCTCATATGTCCATAAACAAAGGGCTTATAAGCCCCTAAAAGTGTTGTTTCATACCCTAAAGGAACAAGGTCAACTGATTACATCATCTCCCAAAAGTTCTCCCTGAAAAACTACTCGGAACAGGTCAAATCTGAACCATACAGACTGCTCAGTGATAAGGGTGCGATGCATCTCACCTACTACATGCAGAAAGTGTAATGCATACTGAAAATCCCTTTTGTAGGGAGCGATGAGTGAGAGCAGACAAATGGCAGAGGTAGTTTGCTAGGTGGAAACCCAAAGAATCTTCTAGAAACTACTCAGATGACACTTGCCTCTCTGAATTCACCCAGGGATGAGTAAGAGATCATGAAATATCCAAGTGGAACCAAGAACTATCAGAGAAATGAGACTAATCAAAATCCCAGAAGCTAACTCACCCACATACAAACATCTATATATGGATCGCTCATCCTAGAGATCCAGAGGCTGGAATTTCGTATCTTGTAAGGAAGTGTTATTGGTTTCACTGTGGAACATCATAGTGTTGGGTGATCTTGCTTTTCATGAGGTGAAGAGGGCTTTCATGCTGGTAGGATGGTGTTGGGTCAGATCAATGGGTTGTAATCCTCTCTTCTATTACTTCTACCAATAAAGCTATTTGAGTTTTCCTCCATATTCTTGTATATCTCTGAATCTTGTATTGATATATGCATATGTATAGTTAATATATATTTGATCCTATATTGTTTATGGTTATAGATATCTATACTTTGGTGGTATTATGCTTCTTTGACTCTACAGGTGTTCTTTGAAGCGGGACAAGTTAGGAAGGAGTGGAAAAGATTTGTCAAAGGGGAGAGGAAAAAATCAAGGAACCAAGCGAAAGATTGAGGCTAGTACTCTCTTCTTCTCTTTCATCTATTTCTCATAAAGGAAAACACAAGTGACTTTAGTTTGTTTGTTTCTAGGAAATATACCCATCTTAGTGGGACTAGCAGTCTTGAATGGACACAAATTTTCCCGATAACAGACCATAAGAGAGCTTAGTCATTTTTCCAGCCATGAAATGCCCATTGTCTCTCTACACCAAGAGAAATCCTCAGAGCTCACAAATTTTGTCAATGCATCTACAGTATTCTTCAAAGTGTCCATCTTTACTAGCAACACCTTTTTGTCTTCTATCATATCCCTCACAAAGTGATACTGAACATCAATGTGCTTTGTCTTTGAATTATATGAGGGGTTCTTTGCCAAGAAAATTGCACTTTGGCTGTCATAGTCTATCCTTATAGCTCCCTATATTGACCCCATACTTGAACACAATATCTCCAACCAAACTACTTCCTTGCTTTCATGAGTAGCCACCATGTATTCTTCCTCTGTAGTTGATAGTTCCACTATAGATTGTTTCTTACTCATCCGGCTAACTGGACCTCCAAATAGGTTAAACACATACCCACTTGTAGATCTTCTCTGATCCAGATCTCCAACCCAATTTGCATCAACAATGCCACGAATATCCAACATGCTGTCCAATCCTGATCTTCCTTGGTAGCACAAACCATAACCACTAGTGCCACGCAAATACCTAAAAACCCACTTCACTGTTGTCCAGTGCTCCTTCCCTGGTTTTGAAATAAACTTGCTCAATAATCCCACTGCATGTGCAATGTCTGGTCTGGTACAGACCATGGCATACATCAAGCTACTGACTGCACTTGCATATGGAACACGGGACATGTCCTCTTCCTCTTCTTGTGTCTTGGGACACTGTTCAATAGATAACCTCACACCTACAGGAATAGGAACCTTCACCGGTTTACTATCCTGCATATTAAAGCTCTGCAGTATTGTCTCGACACACTTCCTCTGGTTTAACCAGAGCTTCCTCTTTGCCCGATCTCTTTTAATTTCCATGCCCAAAATATAGTTTGCAGCACCGAGATCTTTCATGTCGAATTTGGAGGACAATTGGGTCTTCAAATCCTGGATAATTTCTTTGCCATTTCCAACTAGCAACATATCATCCATATACAAGACCAGATAAATAACACGGTAACCAATTAATTTAAAATACACACAATGATTTGCTTTGCTTCTGGTGAAGCCAAGTCCCCATATAAATGTATCAAATTTCTAATACCACATCATTGATGATTGTTTTAACCCATACAGAGACTTCTTTAACTTGCATACTAGTTATTTCTTAACCTTCACTATAAAGCCTTCAAGTTAATTCATGTATATTTCCTCTTCCAAAACCCCATGAAGTAATGTTGTCTTTACATCCATCTATTCTACCTCAAAATCAAAAGCAAAAACAACAAATAAAAGTAATCGAATAGAAGCTACCTCGGCAACAGGAGAAAAAATATCACCAAAATCAATTCCCAACACCTGGTAATAACCTTTTGCTACCAACCGAGCTTTGTATTTCTCCACATTTCCTTCTGCATTTGTCTTCTTCTTGAACACCCATTTATTTTCAATGGGTTTCCTTCCAGCCAAAAACTCCATCAAATCCCAAACCTCATTTTTGTGCAAAGATGCCATTTCATTAATTATGGCCTCTTTCTAGAGTTTTCCATCCTCTAAATCTAAAGCTTCCTTGATAGTTTTTGGATCATCGTCAGTAATAGATAAAGCAAAATCTGAATAGAAAGCAGATGCACTATACCTTTTTGGCTGCCTTCTTTCTTGAACTGATCTTCTCACACCCGGAGTTTGTGGCTGTTCATCTTCTGATTACTCCTCTGCTGTAGAGTCTGATTCTTCCTCCTTAACCTAAAACTCTATCTTCTCAAGTTCCTTTGGTTGGACTTCGTGTTTAATAACATCTTTTATGTTGTGCTCTTAACCTGCAAATGATACCCAAATACAGAATATGCAAAGAAAAGATACCCAGAACACATAATAGCAATGATTTTATTATTCAGAGAGTAATGTTCACTTGCCTCTTCAAGGGGGCAACCTCCAATAGAGCAGAGCTCGATTACAAAATAAGACATGATGCTCCTCGCAGGGAGTCTCTATCCTTTATATATGAACTCATACATGCAATACCACGGGCCAATACCATGGTATAATATACCATCTATCTAATACTACAACCCATTTGCAACTAACTGTTGGTTCTGTTATTAATTGCGGATTAACCACTTACAATTATTAATATGGGCTTTATTGACTCTTGACTATGACGTGATCCCATTACATAAATAAGGGGGTTAGGGTGGGACCCTAACATGCCCTCCGCCTTAAGACTAGCCTTGTCCTCAAGGCTGAAGCTGCAGAAACTGCTGAAGAACAGTGGCTGGTTCCCAAGTTGCATCTTTCAGAGAGGTATCTTTCCATTTGACGAGGACTTCCTTAATCATGCGGCCACACAGTTGCTTGACTCGTGTGTCTAGGACCTATTTTGGTTGAAGCCAGATGGACCCTTCTTTGTCCAATTCCGGTAGACTGGTCTGAATTCTGCAATTGTTCCCAATCACTTTCTTGAGGCATGAGACATGAAAAATTGGATGGATTTTTGCAGTAGATGGCAAGGCCAACTTGTAGGCCACTTCTCCAATGCGCTGAAGTACTTGATATGGTCCATAGAATTTGGGAGAGAGTTTCTGACACCACATATCTTTGAGTGATGTTTTCTTATATGGTTGGAGCCGTAAAAAGACTTGATCCCCTTCTTGAAATTGGCGCTCTGAGCGATGCTATTCTACCTGTTGCTTCATGTGGTTCTGAGCTTGATGAAGATTCTCTCGAAGATGGGCGAGCATGGTTGCGCGGTGTTGTAGGAGTTGATCCACTGCTTGTACTTTTGAGCATCCCTTGAGATACAAAGTAGGTGAAGGCGGGAGTTGACCATATACTGCTGCATAGGGAGTCATTTTGGTGGTGGCATGATAGTTGGTGTTATACCACCATTCAGCCAGAGGTAGCCACTGTACCCAAAGGTGTTGCTTTTCTGAAGTGAAACACCTAAGGTAGGTTTCTAGACATTTTTTACGGCTTCAATTTGACCATCTGTTTGTAGATGATAGGAAGTACTGAGTTTTAGTTGAGTGCCTTGTATTATGAAGAGTTCCTGCCAAAAATTGCTGGTGAAGATTGGGTCGCAGTCGGACACAATAGAAGTGGGCATGCCATGCAATTTGAAGATCTGATCCATGAAATATTGAGAAACCAAAGTTGGTGTAAACGGGTGGGGTAGAGCGCAGAAATGAGCATACTTCGACAATCTTTCCACAACCACCATGATGACTGACTTGTTCCCTGACTTTGGAAGACCTGTAATGAAATCCATAGAAACCTCCGTCCAAATTGATGCCGGAATGGGCAATGGTTGTAATGTGCCTGGTGTGTTGACAGTTTCCCCTATGTGGCGTTGATAGACATCGCATTCTGCTACGAAGGTAAGGATGTCCTTTTTCATTCCTGTCCAAAAAAATGATCTTCTGGTGCGATCATACATCTTCTGAAAGCTCGAATGTCCTGCAATGGGAGATGAGTGCAATTCTGCCAAAATGCGACTTTTGAGGGTGGATGTTGGTGATATTACGACTCTGTCCTTGTAGCAAATAATATCATCCTGCCACGAGTAGCCCTTGGTGGAATTTGGATCTGCCTGCAATTGAGAAATGAGTTGGGAGAGCCTGGGGTGTGAAAACCATTCCCTGCGAGCTTCTTCAATCCATTCTGTAATGGGGAGGGAAATTGGTAGCAGGGAACCTTCCTCCTCAAATTGGCGAGATAATGCATTTGCTACACTATTGTCTTTCCCTTTCTTGTAAATGATCTCATAATCATATCCCAGCATTTTGGCTAGCCATTTATTTTGTTGTGGGGAGGATAGGCATTGCTCCAAAAAATATTTAGGACTGTGATGATCTGTGCGAATTTGGAAACGTCGCCCCAATAAGTAAGGTCGCCAAGTCTCGATTGCGTGTAAGATGGCCATCATTTCCTTCTCGTAGGTAGATTGGCCCAGATTCCTCCCACTGAGTTGTTGGCTTGTGAAGGCCAACGGTCGCCCTTCATGCATTAAGACCGCCCCAATACCTGTACCTGAAGCATCACATTCAATGACAAAAGATTTGGTGAAGTCAGGTA
>APFE030985927.1:0-19164 GCA_000404065.3 Pinus taeda
TCTAGTCAATCTGGGCCGTTCATTAGGCGGATGATCTGACGGTAGAACTTATGTCTAGTTTAGGGTTTTTTGCCCTAGAAGGCAACCCCTCTCTTTTTATGAGGGCATTGTATTTGAGGCTGTGACAATAGATGTGTATTCTGTGTGAGCGAGAAACAAAGAGGTGAGACTGTGAGAGAAGACAAAGGATATTACAGCGGATTTGCTGTAGGTTGTGTCTCTTCATTTTACTGGATAATAGAAAGGAAGGACTGGCTGTTCTGGGTGGACGTAGCCCAAACTGGGTGAACCACGTATATCTGTGTCTCTCTTGTTTTGTGCGTTTTCTGTGTTTATATTTCTGCATTATTTCATGTGTTCCATTGCTTCGTAATATATAATTTTCTAACAGATAGGACTTCTCTTGAACATATTGGTGACACGACTCCGGAGTGTGGCAGCATTAGAATCAACATAGGACCAAGGGTCATAATAGTGAAATAAAATAGTCATATGAGAGGCAAAATGGATTACCCAAACCCGGAAGGACAATTGACTAAGTGAGGATATCCCAAACCCGACATGAGAAACAGATGAGTGTCATGTATAAGAGCGACATGCTGCCTATACAAAGAATGTTTCATCTTCATTTTTCCCCACTATTTCTAGTGAGTACCTCTTTATTTTTACACAAGCTTGAAGAGGATACCATTTGCTTGTCATATAAGTTCACCCTTCGGATGAATCCATCCTAATAGGTTTTACGAGTTGTAGGAAGGAGAAAATTGGTCTCGTCATGGTGAAAAGTCTTTCGTCATAAAATTTTAACGAGTCTGACATAAGGATAACTTGGTGTCCTTTTCATATTTAGAGAGTTTTAAAAAGAGACAAAAAATAAAACTCCATCATGTCCCTTTTCGTAATTTGTCCCTCGAATCCGAAAAGGTAGAAAGCAATATCCGAGAGAATCTCATGACCATATCGACCAAGGTGTACCTTTTTTTGTAAATAGTCAATCTCATCCCGAAAAAGGGGTAAACGTATACTGAAATGATGTCAATTCATTTACTTTTACGAGTTCAAAAGGAAAATTACTCGATGATCTTTCCATATTTCGATAGTCAGAAAAGAGCTAAAAGATGACTCCTCCTGGAAGAACGAGTGGTAAAAAGGGATAGCCACTGGTTCCATTAAGCTTAAAACATGTAATGGTCAAGAGGTTGGATAATAAGGCTTCTCATCGCAAATTTTCCTCAGGCAAGGGTAAAACAACCAAGTTAAAGCGTATGATCGGCCAAAGAGATGGCGACGATGGAAAGGTCAAACCAAAGCTCATCTAGCAAAAACAAGCTGATAAAAAAAATAATCACAATATGTAAAGTGGGTATGGTTTCATTTTTACACAAGCTTGAAACAAACATAAACTATGCTTGGGTTTGGTTTCATTTTTACACAAGGTTGAAACGAAAACAAACTATGCTTGGGTTGTGTTTCATTTTTACACAAGCTTGAAAGAATGATAAACTATGCTTGAGATAAGTTTTCATGCCCACAGCATAATGACTCAATACGAGGTACATGCCTCCCAAGCTTCATTTCATTCACCTAAGTGGATGGAATGAAGGTTCACTTATAAGATCAAGTGAAAGAATCGACTGGGATTTTACGAGATCTAAACTAAGACTCAAGTCGGAAGGGGATTTGTTTCAGTTTTTAACGAGCTTGGCACATGAGAAGAACCATGCTCATGAAACTTATTTCATTTTTTAACAAGGTTGACATAGCGAAAGAACTATCCTCATGGAACCTATTTCATTTTTTAAAGCGGTTGACATAGTAAAAGAATCATCCTCATATCCATTGTTTCATTTTTTAAGGAGCTTGACACAAGACAAGGAAATATGCTCCACGGTCCTTGTTTCATTTTTTAATGAGGTTGACATAGTAAAGTACTATCCTCATATCCTTTGTTTCATTTTTTAAGGAGCTTGACACAAGACAAGGAACTCTGCTCCATGTCCTTGTTTCATTTTTTAGTGATATTGACACAAAACAAGGAACTCTGCTCCATGTCCTTGTTTCATTTTTTAATGAGCTTGACAAAAGACAAGGAACTCTGCTTCAAACACCTATTTCAAAGACAAAAAGAGGCCATGGATTCCAAGAGGTTCACATCAGATAGGAGAACAATGCTCTGGAAAGGATACATGTCCAGGATCCAAATAAAAAATAGGTCTCCAACACCCCCAGTACATGATGCACTACATCACCTACGAGATCATCAGTAGATGTGGGCATGGAACAGGTGGCCACATAATTAACCTATGGCATGGGTGATATTGCTTGCACATAAGAACCATTTAGTGATGATGGTTGAGTGGGAGTTGATTCTAGACCAATGAATGTAAGCCGATCAATGATCACAATGTTTCCTTCATGCGTGAAACACATCACTCGAAAGAGGGAAGAAAAAAGAGATCCCATGACATAAACATAGTTACGACCAAGGATTAGATTAAAATCCAATGGGCTTTGACAACCATCACGTCTATATAGACAATATTTCCTCCCAAAGTAATAGGCAAATTAGGAAGGATCCCTAACGGTTGATTGGTTACTTTATTAAAATCTAACAGATTCTAGGTGACGGGGACAAGTTGAGGAGAACCTAAAGCTTTCCAAGAAGTGGAGGACATGATGCTAACAAATGCGCCCTTGTCTATGACTATGATAGGTATGACCATATGGTAAGCCTGCACTGTAATCTGGAAAGGCACATAAGACAGAAGGTGATATCCTGCCAGTTGACTCTAGTCAAAAGAAGTGACTAAACTACTCAGAGGGGGTGTCATAGGAACGTGACAACTACCCTCTTGCTCGATGGGAACACGAGAAATTCTCTCATGCACCTAGGGAATAGGAGGATTTACCTCCAGTTCATTTGAAATTGAAGAAACCAGAAGAACCTGAGCAGTATGAAGTTCACTCTTTACTGGAAAGGTACAGTTAATTGAATGTGGGGTCAAGTCTACTAGTTTCTCAATCAACGGTTGGTCGAGAACGGACTCACAAGACTCACTTTCAGAGAGAGTGGGATTGACAAAAGATGAATTTCAATCAAACACTTGATCAACTAACGAAGGATCAAGGGAAAGCTTTCAATACCTAGTCGGAAGACGAGGTTGAGAAGCTGTAAGGTTTTCCAACTCTTTGGAAACTTCATCAATAATAGGACAATGATGAATGGGATGATTACCTTCACATAACTTACAGGGAAATCTAACTTTTCCCTTTTTTCCAATAGGCTTTACTGTTATTAGTTGAGGGTTTTTCACCAGCATGATTGCCAGAGGCTGATGACAAAGGTCGATGTGAACATGTGGACCACACTTCTAAGACTTTGGGAATACCAGGACAATTTTGAAGAAGGTGGTCACCCTTACATAACATGCAAGGGAATTTTACTTTTTGAGGATGGTTGGAAGATTTTTCTTCATTAGTTGCATCGGTAACAATAATTGTTTGGTTGCCCCCTTACTTATTTTGCTTCTTCTTCTTCACCCTCTTCTTCTTCTTCTTAGCTTCCTGGTTACTAAAATCTAGACTTTCAGGAGGCGAAGAGGGAGAATGAGGTGAAGAAATAGGTGAAAAAGGCAAGGGGTCAACTTTAGGATCAACATGAGGTTGATGTTGTTCAGGTGGAGAACTTGATTGAAAAGCTGTTTCGACACTCAGAATCACTGAGGTCGAAAATAACTAAACTGTAAGACCAATGGTCAATCCAGGAAGGGACAACGTTGCCATGTAGGGAGCACTGATATTTTTGAAAGAAGGAAAAGGACTAGGATTCCCATGAGAGGGGTTTCCTTGACTGGTAGACTCAGGAAACGTTGCTATTGGTATCAACCTAAGATCTACTAAGGAGTATTTCCGTAGGAAGGATGTTGTTTTGCGGTCAATTAATTTTAGAATTTGAAACAAAAACTTTTCCTTTTCATGTTTTAAGAGTCGAGAAAAGGATGGAAAGGTGACTCTAGTTGCTTTTGATGGTTTAGTGAGCTTGAAAGGATAAGTGCTTGATGATCTTTTCAAATTTAAAGAGTCAGAAAAGATCACAATGAATACTCAGGTAAATATAGGCAAAAGGAGTACCAAGTAACCGTGAACTACAATATATACCTCAGCGAATAAATTTACTAAGGACTTGACGTACATGCATGCAATCTCCCTGAATGTTGTGTTCGCAGTATCACATTTACAGGGCGACAGACTTGGCTTCCTATGGATAAATGTTTGCAATCTATGAGGGTCTCCCTTTATATACTTGATGGTATGGGGAACACAAGTCCGTGCTAGCGCTGTCTAATGCAAGAGCGAACTAGAGCTGCTAAGTTTTAAAGATGCTGGAACATGTCCCTAGCCTAGACCACTAAGTATGGAGCGTTAATGTTTCAAATTCTCCTTAGATTAATTGATATATTTTAAAAATGATCTTGAAATTATGTTTTAGATTTGAGGCTCAAAATGATGTCACCTGAACACCTATGATGCAACTACATGAGAAAAGGAAAACTTTCATTTCAATGAAAGCTAGACTAATGAAGGGAAGAAATTTCAATCAATAATGCATCAAACAAAATGCATCATCCAAAATGACTTCCATTAACTTTCACTTTTGTCTTCCAAACACAATGCCAAAAGTAAAAAATATTTTCACTTTTCACTATCCTAAATGCAACTTTTCAAAAACAAAATGATTTTGACTTTACAAAGATGCAATTATATGAATTATGCTTTTCTTTTCGTCTTGAATGATTTGATGCACCTAATACAGTTTTTAGCTTTCAATCGTCGAAAAATGTGATCTATTCTCAATGATGAACCTCAAAAAATAAATTTTCAATGCAACTAATCTAATGCATTTTCACGAAAAGTAAATTTCGAAATACAAGCTAAACTAGATGCAAAATGATATTTGCAGTTATTTCTACAGAAAACAACACTCAACCAATCAACAAAACAAAAATCTCAATGACACCAACAAGCCAAAATCGATGACCAATTGACCAAAAACCCTAAAACTCAGTCATATTTCACTTCGAAGCCATTGAGACAAATTTTGCAAATTAATCAAGGCAATCAATCAAAACATTGACAAATCCAAGCATACAAGATGGGAAAAGACCTTAGGGGCCAAGACACACTAGATTCTTAGGAAGAAACCTCCAAAATTCTCACATTCAAGGATCATCGCTACTTTATATACCCAAACTCGCGATTATCGCTACTTTGCATAAGCAAACCCGCGATGGCATCACTACTTTGTATAGCAATAATGATGATTTTAGCGTGACCATATAATGAAGAATTTTTTAATTGCGACTGTAAAGGTAAAAACTGCGATGCCATCACGACTGTTAAGGCTAAACCCACAATGGGCAAGGAATATGGGAAAAAACTAAAAATATTCCAAGAAACAATCGAGACTTAGCACTCTGAGGCAGTAATCGGTGATGGTATACACCCAGGCTGATGCAAACAAGCCGAAAAATCGACCATCGGTCAAACTTGTCAAAAGACAAGGTGAAGAATTGAAAGGAAAGGATCATAGGCTCCCCAGTGGAGTCACCATTTTGTTGACAAGGTCAATCCTCTATCGGGATAGAGACGATCCCTCTAGCCCAATGAGTGCGTCTAGCAACTGAAGTGACAATCAACTAGACATCTTCCTAGGTTATAATTGAAAAGAAGAACGAAGGAGATGGCCTACCACATTCTGATGCTATTCTAATTTCCTTTGTTGAGGGCCTTGAACCGCTTGTGTCACGAACTTGTTCCTGCTTCTCTCAACATTTATGTACCTGCACAAGTGATCAAGAAACAACAAAGCATGCCAAAACCAATATCAAATCCAATAATAACCTACTTAACTGATCAAGGAATGTCAAGCTAAATATTACATGAACATATATATTTTGGGAAGATGAGCCAACAGTTGTATATTATTAGGAAATAAAGGGAAGCTTACAACCAAAGCCTTGATATTGAAAGACTCTCCTTGAGTGGTAATCCAAGTCCAAACCAAGAACTCTCCAAGCACTCCTTCTCCAAGTCTAATAAATAGCCTCTAGGCACAAGTTTAGCATAAGGGTGCAAATAAACATAGACCAACCCAGCCTCTAACCTGACCAACCATTTGGGATTGGGAGAGGATGAATATATAGGCTGGGAAAGGGAGTTAGGATCTCTCCAAAGATAGGATTAGGCCCTTATCTCAAGGAGGTAGCTCATAGGGATAAGATCAAGAGGCCAAGTTGGGAAAATTCGACCTCATCTACGCAGAACAACCTCCAACTCGTTGCTCTGGAAGCTTCTAGATCACAAAGCTTCTCATCTCTTTGGGAAAATTTCATTTTTGGGATCATTGTGGGTATACAAGTAACAAAACGATGCCATCGCGGGTCGAGTATAATGCAACATGCGATCATCGCAGTTTTTGGTCTCATAAGAGCGATGATCCTTAAATTAGGGTTTAAGAGCTATTTCCTTTAGTGGAAGCTCAAGGCAGTTTCCAATCAATGTCTTAGGGAGGATCTGAACTGCATATATGAATGAGTACACTGCATTATGGTCATGTTTCGAGTACTTCGGGGTATGTCACAGGGAAGTGCAGGAAGTGTGACAAAATACTTTGTAACACACCTCCTCCATCTTCAAGGGTGAGGTTCATTGCCCTCTACTTCTCCACTCTCCCTCAAAATTGGATCCATGTGTCCCCCCTTTTATATAAACATTTAATTTATTTTCAAGAATATAATTTAATACTTAAATTTTCTTTAATATTTGTCCCATCCAACCACAACTTCCATGCTAGCTTTCACAATTATGATCACACATACAAAATAAGGGCAAAAATTGAGGATGTACAATCATGGTTAAGATCTGGTCCACATGCTTTCTAATGTACGTATGTTCACTCATTTATTAATTCTTTTTATTATTAATAATAATGAATTAACTTTTAATATTCATTTTATTTATTTATTTATTTTTTGGCAAATTTGATAGGTATCATGAGGTAAGTGTTTTGATGCCTAGTGGCATTTATCAACTATTTAATTTATATGGCTGCCCTAGTAATAATAATAACAATATTCTTAGTAGTAATAATATAGTTAGTTTTGGTGATTTTTCTAATCTCGACAATGTGAGATGTATTTGAGGTAAGTGTTTTGAAGCCTATCTAGCGATTTAATTTATATGATTGTGCTAGTTATATCAATATTTCTTTAATTTCAATTTATCAATTAATTGATTATAATATAAATGGTTTTTTTTTAAAAACTTAATCACTATTTATATAAAAAATATGAAATTATCATATTAACATTAATATTTCATGATACCTCACTTGCTTTCATTAAAAAAACATTTATTAATAAGTTAAATATGCTTTAAAATTCTTTCTACGATATTTATATTTCTATACACGAAAAAATATACATCATACACTGATATAAAAGAATGGTTTATAACATCTAAGCTCCATTATATCATGATCCTTAGCATTATTTCATGATACTCTTTCACTTGCTTTCATTTAAAAAAACATTTATTAATAAATTAAATATGCCTTAAAATTCTTTCTACGATAAATATATATTTCTATACACGGAAAAAAATATATAACACACTAATATAAAAAAATAAATGGCTTATAGCATCTAAGCTCCATTATATCATGATCGTTAGCATTTATTAATAAATTAAATATGCCTTGAAATTCTTTCTACGATATGTATATTCATACACGAATAGAGAGAAATGGTTTATAACATGTGAGTTCATTATATCATAGATCTTTATTTGAATGTTCATTATATCATGATCCTTATTTGAATGTTCATTGCTTCCATATGTTAACTTAATTAGTTGTGATGCCATTATGTAAGCTTGTTGCTCCACCTCCTCCTAGGGTCTTTTTGTGTAAAAATTAAAAAATATATTACTTATTGAGAATAAGGATGTTTATAAGAATGTCTTATTCACTTAATTCAACATATAAGGAAAATAATTTAATTTTACCAATTTTATTGGAGAATAAAGGGTATATAATTGGAAGGAAGTTTTATTTATTTATTAATTGTTGAAGGCTTTTAATTTCAACTTAAGGGGATGAGGATATGTTGATCTTTATTTTTATTTTTTTAATTAACGACCTAGATTGATTCTTAAGGGAATATTCTTAGCATGTGCTTTGTTGAATGCTTATCAATGGTTGTAGTGCAACAGTTGTAGTGTGTTACATAGTTTGTTAGGTTGCATTGAATTTTAATAAATTAAAAAAATTAGATTCGTGCCCGGTGGCTCCACGCCCACCAATTTCCTAGGGATTTGAGATTATTCCAATTCTAATAAATTCATATTCTAATTTTTAATTAGATGGGGAAATTAATATATAAGCAAAATTTATTTAGAAAAATGCTCCATTTTACAATAAGATGTATAATTCCCTTTTTTTCTCAAGTTAAATTATATTTGCTCCAACCCACCAATTTCCTAGGGATTTGAGATTATTCTAATTCTAATAGGTTCATATTCTAATTAGATGGGTAAATTAATATATAAGCAAATTTTATTTAGCAAAATGGTCCATTTTACCATAAGATATGTAATTCCTTTTTTTTTTTAAAGTTGACCCATAACCTTTTTATACATGGTTAATCAGGTAAATGTGTGTATTGGTAAGACAATAGTATTTTTGTTGCAATAATTTTTTTCTTATATTTATGAAGCCTTCATATATCAAACACATTAATAATTTTAATGTAGTTGTACTAGTTAACAAATTATTGTGTTAGTTAGGATACAAATAAAATTTGATTTCCTTTTCTTTTTCTTCATTTGGATTTTAATTATATGCAATTTTTGAAAATTTTGATAGTAATTGTGTTTTCAATCATGGTTAAAACTCTAACATGACTTAACCATAATTATGTTGGTAGCATATTCCGTGGAGGATATTGAATCTCATTTGTGGAGTTACGAGATGGTTAATTGTGAAATTTGGCTCCAAAAGATCAAACAACTCATAATCCATCGATCTAATAGTAAAAATGATTTCAAATTAGAAATTTCTCTATAGATGTCACACCAATAGTTCGCTTTAAAAATATCCAATAATTTCTCATTGTTTGTTCAGAAGGTGGAGGTTTAATTATGTGGCATACCCCATCTCTTAAATCAAGAAAATTAAGAATTGATGCATGACACATATATTCTCAACATAAATCAATCTAATAGTAAAAATGATTTCAAATTAGAAATTGCTCTATAGATGTCACACCAATAGTTCTCATGCATTTCCCAAGAAACATAAATCAATCTAATAGTAAAAATGATTTCAAATTAGAAATTGCTCTATAAATGTCACACCAATAGTTCGCTCTAAAAATATCCAATAGTTTCTCATTGTTTCATTAGAAGGTGGCAATTTAATTATGTGGCATACCCCATCTCTTAAATCAAGAAAATTTAGAATTGATGCATGACACATATATTTTCATGCATTTCCCAAGAAACATAAATAATTGTGTAATACGAACATAAGTGAAATGCAATAATTCATCAACATACACATCATTAAAGTTAAAATGGCATAAAATAATTACAATGAAATATATATCTATATAAATGTATAGAGAACACATAAAACATTTATTTTTATAAAGATTCGTTAAATAAGTAAAGACATCATATGCACCACATAACAACAGACATTGTTGCACATTCCGTTGGAAACAAGATTAATACTGAGAGGGAGGGGTGAATTAATAGTATGCTAATTTTACAATTATTGCAAATTTATAATTTTTCTTTTGCTTGGAAATCATTCACATGAGAAATCAACAACATATTATGTAATCAATAAATTAAGCCAACAAATGAACATCACATAAGCACCATAAATAACATACACATGTGAACACAAAGATTTAACGTGGAAACCCATAAAGGGAGAAAACCATAAATTTTTGTATGTATTATGATGTAAATCTAAAGCCACCACTCAAATTGCATCAAATGAATTGTGATCATCCACTCACAGGAAACACCAAATCCATATTTGCTTCTCTGACACCAACCAATAGGAAGCACCAAATCCCTCTTCTTTTCACTGGCACCAACTAATAAGAAGCACCAACCCCCTCTTTGTAGACTTCTAATTAGCTTACAAGAAGTACCAACTCCTTGATTTTGCAAGCATCCACTTGTAGGAGGCACCAAACCCCAAGAAATTCTTCAGGCCCCCACTTTAGATGGATTCACAGGGAAAATTTTAAGAACCACCCTAAATTTATATGTATAATAAATGGGTGAACCCCATGATACATAGAAAAAATGGGAGGCGATTTTATCACTAATATAATATGTGTATATAATTTTTTTGGTGAATCTCTCGCCAGATTATATTATCTTGTAAAGTCATGGTGAATCTTTCACTGAATTATAAAATCTTGTAAGATCTTGGCAAATCTTTCACTGAATAATAAAACATTGTGAAGTCTTGGCGAATGTTTTGTTAAAGTATGAAACCATATATGATAATAGGAAAACATATTCATTAAACTGTAATATACTAACATACATGTTTGGAAAAAAGAAATAAACTTTTCTCTTCCTACAAACAAAGTTGCAAGTTTCAGTGATCATGTTTGTCAAGGTTCTTATTGTACACTCTTTCATATCCTTCTATTAGTTTTTATAATATTCCACAACAAAGTTCTTGTAGGTGTTGATCTTGACCACTAGGTCAAGGTACGAGAGATTAATCTTTTCTCTACCACTTTTATCAAGCTACCACTTTTGTCAAGCTATCAAATTTCTTTCTTATTCCATAGACTCCAAATGCAAGATAAAAAAAAAACACATCAAGTTTGTTTACCCCAACACGCCAACAAGTAGCAAGCCCCAACTATATAATATAAGAAAGTGGTAGGTATCCCAAAGGCTTGAAGGGGATCTAATGGAAAGAAGTGACAATTGTCAGAAGCCTTCCAATCAATAATAAATATATAAATGTAGATTTATTATTAGTTTAATTGGAAATCTTCAATTAAATAATAAAATTTAATTACGTCTCTCCAATCTAAATTTCTTATTAGCATAATTCACTACCTTCATACATCTTGCATTTTTTAACAACATTGTAACATGTGGATTAATTTCCTTTTTGGTGCACAATCTATGCTTTTTAGGGCAATATGGTGCAGTGGCACAATCCCTACATATCATTATGACAAACTAAGAATAATAGAGAAGATAAAAGGTTGTACAAACCAGCGTATTTTTCAAACAACTAATCCAACATCAGTACCTTAACTATTTCATGAAAATATCATATTGAGAACGTTTGAAAAATGGTGGGAAATCTGGGCAACGACTATCTCTCTTCTGCGAGGTTGATACGAAAAAGAGTGATAAGTGATAAGATCTCACAGTTTTGATTTTTTTTTTGTTAAATCAGAAAAACAAATATTAATGGAGATATTGATATTTTTTACTAAATTTTGTGAAGTGATTAAATATAGCTTTAACCATTCACCTTAAGATGTTTTTTACAATATAATTTCATAAGTCTATTTAATATCTTCATTATCATAAAAACCAACCTATATCCATGTTAACTCCACATCTACCACTCTTAGAGGGATGAAATCTATTTATCCCTCTTAGCACTTGGTAGACCAGGGATTAAGATGGATCTAAGCTAATAGAATTTCCCCTTTAAATAGTCTATGCTCACATGAATACGATGGTATTACCATGGGTCAATACCATGGGTATCATAAACCTGGAGCTTAAAAACTACTATTAGTAATTAAAAAATTTATAAAAATAATAAATTAAAATTGGGATTTTTTTTTTTTTTTTTAAATTTTTTTTACCAAGTTAAAATGTTTAAGTGACATTACCCTTGATCTACCAAGCTCGAGAGGGATCACAAATATTTTTTTACTTTATGCTAGTTTGCATATCACGATATTATGGATCCCCTCTGAGCTTAGTAAGATCCAAGTAAAGATAGAATTAAATCCCCCATATTAAATAGGCTTACCACCACGGAATACCATGGGTCAATACCTTTGTGCCATCTTTATTTTTATTAATACTAATATTAGGGTTAATAATGTTTTTTTTTCATGGTATTAATAATAATATGGCCCATAGGTTTCACCTAGCATTAAAGAGGCTTTATTTATTTACCATACCTCCACTTTATTTATATTTTTATTTATTTACACCCTTGCATGTTCTTAAATATTAGGTGGCTTATGGAGTAAATATAAAAAAATGTTTTATTTATTTACCATACCTCTTGCTTATTTATATTTTTATTAATTTACCATACCTCTTTTATAAATATGGTATTTGGCCTATAGGATTCACTTAAATAAAACCTCTTTTTCGAGCCTTCTTAAATAGAAAGAGGGTTATGGATTAAATATAAAAAGAGATTTTATTTATTTACCATACCCCTAGTTTATTTATATTTTTATTTATTTACCATATCTTTGGAGTAAGTATAAAAAGAGGCTTTATTTATTTACCATACCTCCACTTTATTTAGATTTTTATTTATTGGGACCAAATACAACCTCCCAAACCAGAAAATGGGCGATTGAAAACGAATTTAACATTGCAAAGCAAAAAAATTGGGTAATTGTAATGGAATATAACCTCCCAAACGAGGCGAATTAGGTCAAATGAGTTTTTTCATAGTTTATCTGCCCCTTTTTTTGGGGCTAAAATGTAAAAAAATATTTTTTTAAAAAAATAAAAGTTGGCCTAAATATATGAAATGGGTGTTTTATAAAAATTTTGCCCCTCTAAAATGAAAAACCCCTTAAATTCCACCCTTGGGCTAAAATTCACCTGTAAAATTTACCATGAGATGGAGGCATCAACTTCTTGATGTGTAGGCACCAACCTACTGAAGCTATAGACAACTATTTCATGGGATTTTCAAAATGTATCCATAGGTGTCTATTCACAAGGAACTTTCTGCTAACTGCTTTGGATCTCACTCAATGTGATGTACAACGTCAATCAACTCTTTCTCTACTCTCTAGCTATCATACACAACCTCTATCAACAATGTTTCTTTGTTCTTCTCTCTTGCTGTCATATATAACCCACTCAAGTCTTGGTGTTCAGTTCTTTTTAGAAGCACACACAACAACACTCAACATTCTTTCTATGCTCATTCAGCTCATGTTACAATAGTTATAGACACTATGTTCTCTTTACAGGCACACCATCACTAATATACTCTACTACATTCCACACACTAATAACTACTACCTTCCCCACTCCGTTTCTCTCTAGCTAGTATTTTTCTCTATGCATACAACACTCTTTGACTCATGCACTTTCATCGCAACAACTTAATCTAATTTATTCTTCACATGCACATCTCTAAGCCTTATGATCTTTAGAGGCACCCTAATTTGTTGCTTTCCACTACACTTGGCCTCCTGATTTTCAACATACTGGCCAACTATTTCTTCACTATGGTTGCATCATTTATAGCTTCCAACTCTAGTTACATTCACTCTAATCAATGCATTGCACAACTAAACTTATCACATCACACATGGCTCGAGGAGAGTCATTATTAATTGTCTCATAACTCAAGAAAAACCTCCAATATGGCTCCCTGTCTTGTTCTTCGGGCTTCACCAGTACTGCCTTCAATTCACTGCATTGTTTCAACCAACTTGCTACTTTCTCTTAGCCTCTTCTCTTTAATGAGACCTACTTAACCCATTAATGGGGTCACAAACCATTTCTCGGACTTGTCCTATCTTTCATGAATTCTACGAATGATTCATTATTCTAATACTAGAGGGTGGGCTTCAATTACTGAGACAGATTTATGAGGACAACCTTGTCATTGACTTGTCAGCTCAACATATATTAAATGGGACAATCATTTTATCTTCATGAACAATGATTTCCTGTTACAACTATTCAAGGTCTGAATTGCTCAAGATCCATCACACAACTTTTGTTTCCCATTACTTCCTTATTGGGTTGTTATCCATCACCTGCCATGGTTAGTAAGATTTTTTGTTTCACATATTCCTGCATATCGAGCCACATAGTAGATCCTTTGGATTTCCATAACCCAATTCAACACCAAAATATGATTCTTCAAGCTCCTAAGACCTTAATTCATTTTCTCCATGGGACCACACTACATAACCAAAAAGCTTCACCACTAGAGTGCTTATGCTCATGTTCAGGTTCATATCTTTTCACTATTGTGCTTGAGAAAATTACTTGAATTCCCAAACTACCAATGCTAACTCTTGTTTGGGTCCCACTGTCCATTCTTTGATAGATAAAAAAAATTGATACAAATGGAGATCTGTTGACAACACAAACTTTGGCACAAAATTCCATAATTATGCTACATCATATACTGTCATCACTTCCTACGTCATGATGATGTCATCCTACCACATGACAACATATAAGTGATGCCATGTGCCACTTGAATTCAGCTCACTTGGCTAACCAACTGCCCAATGTTCCACATCATGACCTAGGTTCAATTAGCACCAGCTGTATGCAATTTATTGGCCACATACACTAACCATATCATTAAAAAGTACTAAGAGGAATGACCAGGTCCGATTGCTTTTCCTATTTCTTCTTTACGATAATCCTTTGGGGTTGAATACCCGTTCCATATTAGAAATTTATAAACATAAGGAAATCTGACTATGAGTTTGAGTTCAAGACTCTTCTACACTTGCATCCATGAACAAATTTCTTGGCCTGAATATCCATACTATATGGATTGGGTCCCATTCCGGTCTAGAGGTACGGGTGTTCGGGGAATTTCACCTTACACCTTTTCAATTTTGCTCGGACTGGGTCCCATGATGGTTCACAACATTTCTCAACAAACACCCCCAAATGCCTAAACAAACTTGGTTTGGGTAATTTATCCACTCACACTTCTGAAAGGAAAAAAATACTCAGTTCAGGGGTTCAGTTTATTTCACTGCATGCCAACATTTTCTTCCCAAATAGCCTGGACCGTTGGTCCAACTCCTTTAACTGTGCACTAACACTTAAACCATAAATTTCTCAAACTTCTTTTTGTTAACTAACTACAAGACTTCAAACTACCATAAATTTTCATCCCTTGTGATACTTTCAAGTTGCCATATATTTTTGGCAAGGTCTTTTAGAGGCCTAACCATCTAGGCACTTTGTAGGAGCATCTAAGCTAATTTGTTGAGGAAAAAATGCCTTCAAAATTATAAATATATATAATAATAAATATTTGATTGACTCAATACATCTACAATAGTAATAGTCATATTTTTGAAGCTTCATTATTTATTTTTCTACTATGATGGTTCTCACAATATGACTACATATACCAACACACTCTCCTTGATCACCAACTTTTCCCAATTCGTCTCCCTTTCAATGCCAACATAACCATGCAAACAATCTCCCTTGACACAATCATCTCAAGCATGCAATGATGTTGACATCAATGCACCGAGGTTGACATCAATGCCAACACAACAATGCCTACTACTAATATAACAATTCCAACATCTCCCCCTTTGGCTTTGATAGTAATCTTCCATAAACACAAGCACATATTGTGATGTCACTCTCCCCCTTTGACATCATGGAAAAGGGAAACATCCATCTCTCTCCTGATGTTCATATCCTTATGAGTACAAAATTTATCTCACTGATATAGATTGGATAATTATATTGTTTTTAATCCATCTCGATGAATTCAGAGTAAAAAAAGTGGAGGAATAATCTCACAAGACCATTTTTACCAATGAGATCCAGTTTGAAAAAACAAGGTTTGAAACCTTCTGGGACCATTTTGAGGCATCAAATGATGTTTTTATGGGGGTAAAACTTTGTTTCTTTGGCATTACACCTTTTCATGTTATTCTACACACAAATGTATTTCCAGCGAAGTAAGAAACACGTCAATCAAAGTCCATATGTGAAATTTATGCCACTTAGAAGTTGACCTTCTCGTTTTCATTACCATGGTTCGAGAGGATGCTGCGTCAGCCTCCATTATTCATGGAAAATGGGCCAAACACTTGATTATGATGTAAAATACTCTAGAAGAGTCTATATTTTAACTTTGGTTAAAAGTTGAGGTGGTCAAACTTAACCACTAGTAGGTTATTGGGCTATGTTATAACCAAACCAATAGAAGAAATAGGCATTCCATTATTTCGAGTGCATTTGGTCCATAGCTGAGAAAATATGTCCAAGAGGCATAGGAGGTAGAGCACATAAAGAGGATTTGTGCACTGTAGCAGCCTAACGACCACAAGCCATACTTCTTTGTACCGGAAACCATATTTCCAGATAGAGAAAGAGAGCAGAGCGACCTCACCTTCCAGCTGAGTTTTTTCGCAAAAGGGTTTCCCACAACATATCTTGTGTCTTATGTGTGTGTGTGTGTGAGATTTTAATTTTTTTTCTTTATTTTATGCATAATTATCATTCACATTCATGCACTAATTACAGTAAAATATACATATCTATAAATTTAGTAAAATTGTAATAGTGTAGAATTTCAGATTTTTAATATAATATTATCGTATCTGTTGTGACAAGATTTCTAGTGCAATATCCACGACAGTTTATGGATCAATCAGTCTCCCCCTTGAAAAATTATCTCTCACCTCAATGGTTGATATCTCTAATGCCACATATATCTAACCATAAATGTTATTGATGATCTAGAATGCTGCCATCTGATTTCGGCTACTACATAATGAATTGTAAACTTGACCAAGGTCATGTTGAAACTAGTCATCAATGAAAAAACATCCTAATATTTAAACTTTATTTTTATTTCTCCAAGAAGGACAAACATCCCTCCATTAAATCAATGTTAAGGGATAACAATGTTTTCAATCAAGAAAAAAATTCATTGTGGCTTCTTGTAACTACTTGTCTTCTCTAGAGTGTAGAATTTATATTTGATATGTTGCCAGTGAACATATACTACATCTATTTTGAATATTCATCTTGTTTTTGACACTTATGTCCATTTACTTTTATTGTGAGAACCCAATAGCAAGTCACTCCCATCTACCACTGCATGTTTGTACCAATCCAAATTGCAAATGGTGCAACTGCTATTGTTGATACCAATTACTGATGATATATTTTTTTTTTTCTCACTTTACCACTATTATTGTTGCTTAAGTGAATGCGTTCACTTCTCTTGAGCATGATAACTATCATATTTGATCTCCATGAGATCATGCCACTCTAAATAGGGACTTCTGCTAACAAAAAATGACGCCAATTGTATCGATGATATCAATTGGATGGTGCACAAGTTAAATCCCATGGTTGCTTCTCATAGAAGAGTTGTTTAATGAAAAAAATGTTGCTCGTACTATGTTATAAAACCAACTCACAAAAATATAGAAAAAAACAATCAATGCCTTAGAAATCAACCTCTTTGAGGTGGAAACCTCCTTTACATTACACAAATGAACAATTATTGGATGAACAAATGACAAAACCTCCTTTCTATATATAGGAGTCTAAGGAGTCACAATATAATCAAAGAAGACATAACAATAATAATATAAGGGCACAAAAATAACAATAGTGGGCTTCTATGGGGCACAATAATAACAATGTGGGGACAATAGGGGCACAACAATAACAATAAGGGCTACAATGTCAATAATAATGGGGAATCACTAGTATTATAGGGACCTAACATGTCCCTCTCCTTCAAAGAAGTGTTGTCCTCAATGCTTGAGTAGTTATGGATGCTTCTGTATAAAATTATCATCCTCCCATGTGGAATCTTCAGCGGGTAAGTTCTTCCACTTGAAAAGATACTCCAAAATTTATCGATTTCGCAGCTGTCGAGTTCTTGTTTCTATGACTACTTCAAGTTCCAATATGATTTTTCCTTCTTCGTCAAGTTCTAGAAATATTGTTTGAACTGGGAGCTTGTCACCAATAACCTTCTTTAAGCATGGATCATGGAAAACTGGGTGCACTCTGGAAGCTACAAGAAGCTCCAATTTGTATGCCATAGTACCAATATTTTTGCAACACCTTGTACAGACCATAATAATTTAGTGATAATTTATTATCCTTCTTAGCTTGTTTGAGGGAAATTTGTTTATATGGCTGTAGCCATAGAAATACCCAGTCACCTATATCAAAACTTCTTTCGCTGCGATGTTGATCTGCCCGTTGTTTCATTCTATTCTGTGCCAAAGTTAGGTTATGCTTTAAGAGTTGGAGAACTTGTTGTTGATGCTTGATGTGATCTTCCATTGCTTGAACCTTAGATTTTTCTCTTAAATATGATGTGATGGAGGTGGATGATATCCATAAAGTTCCATAAATGGGGTCATTTTTGCTGCAGTATGGAAGGAAGTGTTATACCACCATTTAGCCAAAGGCAAACATTTGACCCATTGTGTCTGTCTATAAGATACATAACAACGAAGATATCCTTCCAAACATTTGTTTACTATCTCAGTTGGATGATAAGATGAACTATGAGCTAAATGAGTGCCAAGACAAGAAAAATAATTTTGTCTAAAAATTTCCAGCGAAAATGGGTTCTCTATAGCTTACAATAATCTTTGGGTTTCCATGTAGCTTTTGAATTGTTTCCATAAATGCAGTAGAAACTATACTGGATTTAAATGGATGAGATAATGAAAAAATGTGTGCATACTTGGTAAGTCTGTCAACTACCACCATGATGACACTCTTTCCTTCGGACTTTGGTAAACTTGTGATAAAATCCATTGAAACCTCTTCCCAACGTTGATTTGGAATGGATAAAGGTTGTAATAGACTCGGGGTCTTAATTGTTTCAAATTTATTTTGTTGGAAAACCAAACATTCTGACACAAAATTTTGAATATTAGATTTAAGGCCATCCCAAAAAAATTCCTTCTTAACCCTATGGTAAGTTTTTAAAAATCCTGAGTGCCCTCCTAAGGGAGAGGCGTGCAATTCCATAAGAATCTTTTGTTTGAGTTGGGAATTCTAACATAGGTATAAGCGATTTTTGTACCATAATGAATAATTTTTCTAGCTAAATGTATCAGATGTACTGGGATC
>APFE030985928.1:0-10840 GCA_000404065.3 Pinus taeda
TGGACAAGAAATCTTCAATGCAAGAAAAATCATTGGGGTTTAATGTAAGCAACTCATTTTCAAGCTGATGGGCTATAAAGTTCATTTTTTATTCCAAAAACTTTAGTAAGCTGCTCCATTGCTTTATCAGGAGTATCAAGTTCAGCAATATGGAATCTAAGATCGGGAGAGATGGACATCCATATCAACCCACGTGCTTGATCTTGCATTTTCCCATTTGGCTGCCTTATCTTCATATTTCGGTTTGGTTTCTTGGCCTGAGGCTATTCTGTAAAGACCTTTACTTCTAAGTAAATCCACAATGTAGGACCACCATTGGAAGTAGTTGGTGCTGTCAGGAATAACTTGGCATGGACTTTCCATTTTAACATAAACTGAAGCTATATATGCTGAAAATAAGTGTTCCAATGGAAAGATCTCGAAAAATTAGGCTGGTTCAAAAAAAATGGCTCTGAAAATGGCCTACGGATGAAGAAGTTATGGCTTTTTGAAGAAAAGTTGATGAAGGCGCTGACGAGGTGTGGGAATGTGCGGAAATAAAAAAAAAAAAACTCCCCCTTTCGAACAAAAAGGAAACTTGAACTCAAGACCTCTACTCTCATAAATTAGCTTTGAACCAAGTGAGCTAAACAAAAAGTTTAAGAGAGAGAGAAAGAGAGAGAGAGAGGGGGGGGGGAGGGCTTTGTTTTTTTTGGTCACTGAAGCTTTGGGTTGCGTGCTTGCTTGAGAAAGCTCTTTTTTTTCCTATAAAACAAAAACAAAAAAAAACCCAAAACGAACATACAAAAAAAACAAACCTTACGGCTTAAAGTTAACTCTACCAGGAAACTAAATATTTTCCTCAATGCTTCTAATTTTCCGAGATCACACTAAGGCGCATCGGAAAAGAGCATACGCATGAGAAAAATCCTTCCTCTCTGTTTCTGATTTGCCCAGATCGCACAGAGTCGCAAGGCAAAGAGCATACGCAAAAATGAAAGGTATAGATCCGGTAATAATAACAAAAAAAAGGAAGCTAAATAAACCGAAATAATAAACAGAGAGAAAATAACTAAAAACTGCAAATAAACACTGTATACCTCCATATCTTAAAAATGACAAAGCTAAGGCTACCAGAAACCTTTTCGCATGAAACGAAAGGGGTTCCTCACTGGAACAGATGCTCCGAACACAACAAAGCAGTCCTCTCGGCCCGAAAGCAGTCAGAAACAGTAGATCTAGGAAACGACAGCCGCATGCAGTTCTACCCGCTTCAGATTTGGATCACCAACGGACGCGGCCCTCAAATAGCTCTGATACCATGTAGGAATTTACAGGGTAAGTTCCTCAGACAAAACACCAAAGGACACCGCTCACAAACAGATCACAAATCAATACATAAGTATTTTTGACGTGGTTAAAACCCTCAAAGAGGGAAACAGTCCACGGCCTGAGCCAACGCGACCACTTCAGGCAATTTCTTAATAAAAGAACGAAAATTTACATAAGCTTCTCTTATGAACAGTTAACCTACAAATGATCCTCCATGCTCTTTAAATAGAGATCATGGACCAATCAGGTGTTAAGCCACGGATCAAGTGTCGGTAATACCGAGGAGAGAATGAACCGTCGGATCACTACATATCGTGATCGTCGGATTGTAAGTTACAAGAGTACATAGTAAAGAAACACACTTTACCTAACTCTATACTAGACCAAGTTATACTTAACTATTTCCTATGTGTCGGAATATCCTAACAAACTTAACCAATCTATTGCAACACAAATTTAATTTCTAAAAATATAATTATTCATCTAATATTCTAGCAATCCTTTCCATAAAAACCAAAATGAATTTGACTTCTAGTTAAAATGAAAACTACACATTTTCTCATTATCAATCACTTGTGCTTTGAAATGAAAATTGTAACAAAATCACTCATGCTTTGAAATTAAATACTGTAAAGAAATCACTCATGCTTTGAAATGAAATACTCTGAAATGAAACTATAATGAAATCTATGAAAAGTGATTACACTACAATTATCATCATTATAAATCAACTTGAAAAGAATGATTAGTGAAATGTTGTTATCGCTATCTAACTGAAATCAACACTACAAAATTATTCTAAAACATGTAAATAATTGCAACAAATGATAAAGAAAAGATATGAAAATGTAGAACCATCACTGTTTGCAGGAGCCCTCCACAAACAGGTGGTCACCGAACTTTAATCGAATAGTCAGCTACGCATCAAAACTTCATTCTTCATTAATATGTAAAAAAAAGAGTTTAAAACAAATTATATTGTCGCATATAAAAATTCCACCTCTTTTCATGCTTTGTTGCACAATATTTATAAAAGCCCGTGTCAAATAATTGTTCGAGGCTTTTACGCCTACCATTATCTAACATACTTCTAAGCTTAGCTTCTAACAGGTATCAAAATATCATTTGCTCGCCATTTTTTATTTGGCAAAGAAGATCGTGAAGTGCAAGGATTTCAGATTCTTGCTTGCATGTTCAGCAACATGTCAACTCTTACCCTTTGACCACGTAATTGAACAATCCTTTGATGATCTGGTTTGTATGGATAGGACAGAATCGTTGAAGGGATCAATCTCCACCTGTCCATATCTTTTTCTTCTTAGTTGGCACCTTGGATCCTGGTAAACCTTGGAGTTGGCTACAAACGCATAGATTAGTTGCATAATTGCATGAATTCGGTAGCTAATACGAACATTAATTCAATAATAAGGGACATTATTAAATATGAAATATAAGACAATTAAATACCTTACCATGCCAAAAACCTTGTAATGTGATGCCTTTTGATTTGTTGATGATGGTCAAAGAGAGGAAAAAATTGTAAGGGAGAGTGTCAAAATGAAGCATTCATGAGGCTCTACACTCTTATTTTGAACATACACGAAATTGTTGGTAGCTTCTCCCTATAAGAAATTTGGTAGACCTTGATCATGGAGCATGGCACGGGTGGATTCCAAGATTGTTCGATTCTTCCTTTCGGCAACTCCATTTTGCTAAGGAGTGTATGGAATGGTTATATCCCTCTTAATGCCAACCTCTCTTCAAAATTCACTGAATTCATTTGATTCATATTCGGTTAAATTGTGGGTCCTCAATATTTTGATCTTATTCCCTGTCTGATTCTCCACTAAGGCTTTGAAAGAATGAAACCATTTGAACACTTCATCCTTCTTCTTCAAGGAATAGATCCATGTTTTGTGAGAGAAGTCATCCACAAAAATTGCATAGTATAAGTATCCTCCCAACTATGTTACGGGAAACATACCAAATAGGTCAGAATTGACCAGTTGAAGAATATCGGTAGTTTGGCTTTCATTTTAAGGGAATGGTCCCCTTGTAAGTTTCCCAACAGCATAACCTTGAAAAACCCCTTCATGATTCATGTTGAAATTGGGCATAATTTTGACCATCTTCCTTACCCTAGGTAAGGCTTTGTAATGGAGGCATGCAAATCTTCAGTGCCATAATTCAAACTGAAGAGAAGTATCACAAGTCAAGGCTCCCAAAGGACTTCCTCCAACTTGATCAATACCATCAACCCTAAATCTAAGTGTGAATGCATCTTTAGGGTTTCTTTTCCAAATACGTACCTTTCTATCAATGGATGTTATCTTGAATCCTTTATCTTCCATCGCAAAAATAGACATCGGGTTCTTCTTCAAATCAAGCACATACAATACTTCTTGTAGATGAATGGTTTGACCTTGATTTAAGTGAAAAGTGACAATACCTATCCCTTTCACGGGATAGGTGGCATTATCTCCAAGTGTGATCTCCAAACTAATCTTCTTTTCATCAAATTTGAGAGGACCTCTTTATAACAAGTGAAGTGGCTTGAGGCTCCACTATCTATCAACCAATGAACCAAAGTATCCAAAGGAGAGGCAGTAGATAGAGCAGAAATAAGATAAAAATCCTTTTGTTTTTCTACAAAAGTACTTTCCTCATACCTGGAACTTCTCATCCTTTTGGGAGGTCAACCATTTCCATATCGAGCAGAGAGAGCTTTCCTCTTTCCTTTATTGTTGAACCTATTGTTCCTTTGATTACCATTGCCTTTGAAATTATTGTTGTTTTTTTCGTCATCCCTTGGAGAATTATTCTTGTGAGGACACTCTCTAGCATAGTAGTTGAACCTGTTACAATTGTAGCACCTTCCTTTTCTTCCTTCTTTGAATACCTTCTTGAATCCTTGAACCTGTCTCCTTGGACCACAATTATTTTTCCTCTTAGCATGAGCATAGAAAGAAGTAGGTTCATTTCCATTTGAAGGCTTGTCTCTCTCTATCATCCGTGTCTTCTCTTGAGTGCATCTGGCCAATAATTCATCGAAACTAGGAATCATGTCATTTTTTAGAATGGTGGTGTTAAAAACATCCCATTCTCTTAAAAGACCTCCAAGTGAAATGAGAGTGATCTCCCTATCTGCAATAAATTCTCCAATAAATAGTAGGCCATTCTTGATTTGAGTTATTATCATAAAGTAGGATTGGATAGACTCCCCTCTATCCATATTTATGTCCTTAAACTTATTCTTGAGAAAGAGGATTTGATTTGCATTCTTTACTTTGAACATATCAACTAGCTTATCATACATCCCCTTAGATGTTCCCAAATAAAAAAATATAGGAAACCAAATGCTTTTTAATGGAGTCTATGATAATTGTTTTAGCTTTGACCTCACCTTTCTTATAATTTGACTTTGCAGCAGTAGGTTCATTTGAAGGAGGCTCCACCACTCTTCCTGACACATAGTCCATGGAATCATGCTCTTCCAAAGTCAAATCCAAAGTCCTCTTCCATGCATGATAGTCAGATCTGTTCTTGAGCTTATCCTCATATTTGAAGTAAGATGTAGTAGCCATTAAGGCTAGTCCAATAATATTGTTTAACATATCTCCCTTAGTGGTTTCTTTTCTCTCACTTGATTGGGCTTTGTCTTCAACTGTGCTCTAATCCCATGTTAATTTTAGTTAAAAATGATATGTTCTATGCTTATCACAATTACGTCAATGTTCCTTTAGCAGCCCAATGACAATTTCCAATTTAGTTTTTCAATAGCAATCCCACTAACCATAAATCACATTGATAGTAACTACAATAAGAACATAAAATAAAATGCAGAAGAGAAGCCAAGGCAAGAGAACACCAGATTTGGAGGATGTCAGGGAAAAAACCCCAATGTGCGGAAAACCCTTTGAACAATTCTTCTTATTATTATATCAAATGTTCAACATAGAGAGAGAGTACAATTAGTCAAATTTGACTTGCCAAATCAAAGTCAAAACAACGTTGTCGAATTTGCATTCAACTGCAGTCAAATTCATCCCTAACCATAAAGTCAAAGACAACCAATGTTGCAGCAAAACTTCATCTTTGAAGCTCAATCAAAGGAAGTCAAACTCGACCTCCAACAATGGTCAAAATCAATCCAAAACAGTGATAAAATCTACAATCAAACTTGGTCAACCTAAAGTCAACCTTGTGGTCAACACAGGTCAAATAGCCTAGAAAATCTCAGTTTCTATGCTAATCAATGTGGCCTGGTCAAACAGAGTCAAACCCTCCAAATTGCAGTCAAACTTGATCAAGCAATCTCTAGTCAACAGTGGTCAAACTTAAGTCAACTCATGAAATTTTTCGTCTTGTACTCCACTCTGAAATTTGTCTTCCTTGCCATATGTGTGACAGAAAGAGAATGCCCAATAGTTGTTCGAACCAATGAGAGGAGAGAGAAGAGTCTGTGAGTGATGATGATGCCAAATGAGTTGAAAGGTCACTTGTATTTATACAATTCATTGAGGATGAAGTGACATGTCTCTTGGGCTTCATGAGCCTACATGATGATGTGGCTGACCTGAACAATTTACACGTGTGGGCATAAATTCAAAAACACATTTCTACTTGTCAGAATTTGATGACCTTTAGATCAATTTTGGTCATCTTGAAAAAGGAATTCAATGCAATTATCATCTCCTTCAAATGAGTTGTCTAAAGTGGAATTTGACTCTAGTTGCCAATTTTAACATTTCGAAATGGAGAAGACTTATGGGGGCTAGCTACAGGTATAAGCTTCGCTTGACCTTCTCTTTAATTCTTAAACTTCGTTGGTGAGTTCTTTAAAGCCTTGGTCAAGCTTTCAATATCTATGGAATCCTTTTCTTTAGCCTTACTTGAAGAAGGCTGAGATTTCTTGCTAGTCCCTTTGGAGTCTTTAGATTCATCATCGTCAGTAATAACTCCAATACCGCGCAAGTCTCTCTCCACAGTAATTGCTTCTGCAGAGTTTAGTGCCAATGTTTCCATTACTCTTTTCATGAAAGAGGAAATGTTTGTGGGCAATGCAGCTGTATAATAATCAATAGTAATTAAATCATGAGGTTGTTTGGATGGCGAAACTCTTTCAATATGCGATTGAACTTATGGTTGAATTCCTTTACTTTCTCCTTTTCCCCCATATACTATTTCCAAGTAGTTTCAATAACATAGTGGGTGTCTTTTCATCAATGAATTTATCCAAAAATATTTTTTTAAACTCCCTCCAACTGTGGACTAAATTGACAGGCAGAATATGGTACCATGGTACTACTCTACTTTCTAGTGTAAAAGAAAAAAACCTACAAACAATTTCATAGTATCGTACCTCTAACATCCATAGATGCATGTAGAAGTCATTGATATGATCTTCTACCTTTGTCTTTTTGTCTAGATCGAACTTTGATAACAATTTTTCTAGGTGTTTGAGCATTCTATGAAGATTATTTGGGAGAGAAATAGGCCCTTGGACCATCCAATCCAGGTCTTGGTCGGTCATGTTTTTGTCTCTTGGTTCCTCCTCCTCTTAAGAATAGGATTTGGAATGGTGCTTAGAATATTACTACCTTGTCTAGAAGATGAATGATTAGGATGTGCAGAGTTATCATCCATAAAAAACTGGATGCGCTCCTTCTAGTGCCAAAACGTTGATGATGTTGGATACTGCCAACAAACAATGGATCTCCCCAATATGAGGTCCCAATTAGACCTCACATCATTTGGTGTAGGAGTCCCATTAGGAATACGGCCTACCTACCGTTTACTTAAAAATATGCCTTGGCTTTAGCAGTTAGCACAAGAGAGAAGCGCACGGATGCTTTTGAATGAGCAAGAGAGTGTGCATTGTGGATGTTTTATAGCAGATGTATCAAGGTTCTTTCATTGCAAAGGGGAAATAAAGTGAACCTCTAAAACAGAAGTCATAGTAATACCCTAATAGAGACACACATAGATGAGAAAGACTCGCCTAACATCAAGCGAAATATTTCACATAGATGTGATGATCGTTACAATCATTACAACACATTTCGAATAAGTTAAACACCAAAGTCACTAAAATAGTTCAATTAGTTCAGTACATGTGAAAGTGAACATGACTCATAAACACTCAAAGAGTAGTCTTAGAATATCCAGAATCCATGTATGAAAATGCATTGGCTGAAAGGCTTCAAGTATTAAGAAAAATTTCCAAGATACATAATTAAAATGAGAATCACTAGCTCCAATAATGGAGTGTTAGAGCCACTACTTTCTCTCCAAAAGTACTAACTCTATCTTTCTAATGCCTTATGGGAATAGCCAAGGTTAAAAGTCCTTTGCATGAGTAGTGAGGATCCTTTTATAACTTGAGGAATGACCTTTCACTTCCTCATGACTCTTGACTTTACAACTCCTAATTACCCTTGAACTTCTATAACCTTTGGACTTCCAAATGACTTTTGGAATTACATGTGACTCTTGGTGTTACATGTCCTTTCCACTTCCATGGCTCTTTTGTCCATACATGAGTCTTGGAATTTCACTTATTTTTCTTTACAATGATTACATCATTACATCATAACTTCCACATCATCATATGATGAGACATGACAAGTCACTATTATTGACTACTGGGACTTATAGTAACTAATGAAATGGACTTTATTCAATGGCTGACGTGGCTTCCACTCGTGCCTTTGTTGTAAATGCAGCGTCCTATCATTGATGCCTTCACCCTCTAAAGGGTCTTTGGTATTATGGAGCTTTCAGGGTGCTTTGATCATCAAGACTTCAACGTGTTCTTTATTTTGAATGCTTCCTTTGGCTACCTTCTTTGACCCATCTTCTTCATGCATGCTTGCCATGTTATTCTTGGGGCACCTGTAACTGCAAGCAACCATTAGCCTGAAAATATCTCAGTCTAGCATGTTTCATGCAGATTTTCTATTCATGCCTTAACAGTGTGATTGGAATAGGTAAGGAAAGCTTATGGGTGCAAGGATGCACTTCGAAAGGATGAAGGGTTGAAAGGAAGAGGCTTCAGGGCTTCAGGATGTGCTCATGCACTCAAAATAAAGAGACACTCAAAGGAGGGCACAGGGTGCATGTCCGAAGGACGAAGGAGAAGGATTTGGGCTTCCCAAGTGTGTTGGATGCTTAAGGTGTTGGAAATAATACTGAGAGGGGGTGAATCAGTATTATCAAATCTATAATTTTATTTCCCAAATATATTTATATACGCTACTTTAGTGAAGTGAACTAGCGTGTATACGTGACTATACTTAAAGAAACCAACGTATATGTAGAGAACTTTTGATTTAGACAATTTATCATGTATTGAGATTAAACCAGTATATCAAATATTTATTAGACAATGAAGTAAAAGCAGAATAAATCATAACACATAAGCAACACACATGAACACCAAGATATAAGGTGGAAACCCAATGTGGGTAAAAAACACTTGATGTTTTCGTCTCTATCTTCTTCTAATAATAAGAAAATTTGTTTACAATCTTGTACTGGTGCAGACTCATACCAGTATGCAGGCACCCACCTGCAGAAGGCTACAACCTTCTCTTGTTCTCCAGCTACTACTGGAAGGGATCTACAACCCCCTAGCTCTTGTACTAGCCAATATCTTTACTAGTATGTAGGTGCCATCCTACATAAAACTCCACTCTTCCACCAAGGACCATGTTTCATGAATTTTCAGACTGGATACTCCTGGAACACAACACCACAATCTGAAGGCCATGTTTCATCCAATTTTCATACTAGACCCATCAACAACATTGAAACTCAGAAAATCATAACTGCAATACAACCATTAAATACATCTGCATCAACCAATCACTGAAACTCAATCATCACTTTCTGAATCAATCAATCACTTGACAACCCATCATCACTGTAGCAAATCACAATCAATCAATCTGATTATTTAGAACATTGTCACCAAAATACAGTGATCAAAACCCAAAGCAGAACCCAGAACTCTGCAACAGCAAACAGAAACAACTGAAACTTTATACTTCATAAGGTATACGGTACTTCCATGTATCGAACCAGCATGTATACACACTTTTACCAAAAGGAACCAACGTACAGATCTAGAAATTCAAATTTATGATGTATACGCTACTTTGATATGTTGAACCAGCATGTATATGCTCTTTTACTAAAGCGAACCTACGTACAGATCTATAAATGCTAACTTAAAACATCACAACTACTCCAGACTTCAGTCATACCTAGATCATCACATTTAAAGATTAAAACATGCGTCAGTATTCAGATCTAGATTGTTCAAGATCAAACCACATAATGATAATACTTTTAAGCCTTTATGATCATGGTCCATCAACCTTCATCAACCATATAGGTGCATCCTCACATCAGATCAAGCAAACCATCAGAAGCTCATTAACCTACATATATGATCCAATACTTCATAAGATATTCAAATCCTTGCACAACCTTGGCCTAATGATCTTCTCATCCTTATATAGTTTTTAGGCCTTTCTAAGTACCATGGACCAAAAGTACTTAGTACCAATACCTCGAACCAATTACCTTGGGTCAAATACCTTGGACCAAAAAATACCTTCGACCAAAAACTTTTGGTTTTCCAAGATATACGCTCTTTTCCTTCTATGAATGTGTGTGTGTACGTATACGCTTCTTTGGTTCAGTAAACCTGTGTGTATATGCAGCTTGCACAAGGTGAACCTGTGCATACCTCTCTTTCTTCACTCTTTGAAGTCTGATCTGTAATTCTTTGTTGTTGACCTGCTGCACTGTGATCTTTCATCTCAGTGAGTTTCCATCAAGGAAAACACCTGTATCATAATGCCAACACTCTCCCCCTTTGACATCAAGGGCAAAGGGTGGACCAAGATATTTTCTCCCTTTGACATACATTATGTTGTTCATGCTCCCCCTGAGTACATGCTAAATTCTCTGATGGTGCTCCCCTTTGTACATGTTGAGATGCACTGAAACTGTCCATGCTCCCCCTGAGCACAACCAGAGTATGCAAAAATATTTTCTAAAATAATAACATGAATCTATAACTCATCTATGTGATGATGACCTTCCTATCACCAATGACTCATACATACATCCATCTCCCAACCAAGTGGGGATATACCAAATTTGACTCATCCACCCAACCAAGTGGGGATATACCAATTGTTTATACATGACAGAGACAATAAATATTACATCATCCATCCCATGTAAAGTGGGGATACAAATTACATCATTTGTTCAAGAGGACTCATTCAAATGTATGAGAAGACATATCACACCCTAGACTTTTACATGACATAAGCAACAAATGGTATAAATATCTGAAGCCATAGCTGGACTCAGCAACCATAATTCCAACAATGTTGAATGTACATGAAGGTTAATGCTCCCCTTGAACTTGTGTTACCTGTGCACTGTTAACAGGTCAATGATCAAGGCATCTTTGTCAGTTAGATAAAAATTAATGAACAAAGCATATCGA
>APFE030985929.1:0-45467 GCA_000404065.3 Pinus taeda
AAATATGAGTGATTTTGAATAATTGTTTAAGACAATTTATCTAACTGATGTATGCATCATCTCTTGAAATAAAATTTTTGATTTCCATATGGTGTTAAATGAGAAATTATGAGACACTTTTATGTTGTTAGATCATTTTACTAGCATTTTTTTTTTAATTTTGAAGATTGACCCTAAAAAAATAAATCATTGTTCCAGTATAATCACTTTTTCGTTTTCAAGCTATATTTTGCACGAAAATTTTGTTTTCACTGCCATTTTTAAAACATGTTCAAAATTAGCCCTAAAAAAAAAAAACCACTGTTCCAGTATACAAACTTTTCGTTTTTAGCACTTTTTTTGATGTTTTTTTGGCATTTTTTGGTCAGAGTTCCTGTTTTGAGTTTATAGTTCCCATTTCAAAGTTTACATTGTTAATTCTTCTTTTGCAGCAAGACGGTTGCAATGGTGTGTTCTGAAGCAAAAGAAAAAATAATAAAATCATTGCTAAAGTCAGGACTAATCAGGACTAGAGTTTTGGTTAAAGCTTCTTTGGTAGCTTCAAACGATTGTTTGGCCTCCAAGGTCCATTTAATTGTTGAGTCCTTTCTTAGCATGCTATTTAATTCCCTAATTAATTCTACTAGATTTGAGATGAATCTCCTAAGAAAATTAATCTTACCTAGAAATGATTGCAGCTCTTTTATGTTTCGGGGACAGGAAATGGTCAAAATGGCTTCTATTGTAGTAGGGTCTATCATAATCCCATCTTTAGATATGATATGTCCTAAAAATTTTCCCTCTTCAAGACCAAAAAGTGTCTTTTTAGGATCTAAAGAAATCCTGAATTTATTGCATTTGAGAAATACTCTTCTGAGGTGGTCTAAGTGTTCATTGTCAGATTTAGACAAGACAGTGATGTAATCCTGGTATACTACTAAGAAATCATGGATTTCCTTGGCAAAAGCTATATCCATATCTCTTTGAAATGTGGCACCTGCATTCATTAATCCAAAGGGCATCTTCAAATACATGAAGGTACCCTAAGGAGTAGTAAACACAGTTTTGGATTGGTCCTCATGTTGGACTAATATCTGGTTATACCTAGAGAATCCATCTAACAGTGAAATCTTAGACGAGCCCACTACCCTTTGCAATATATGGTCCATTTTTGGTAAGGGGTAGTTGTCTTTTAAAGAGACCTTGTTTGAGTTTCTAAAATCTACACAAAGTCTAATTTCACTTGTCTTTTTCCTAGTTGTAACTAAGTTCGAAATCCAATCTGAGTATCTAATGGGCGCTATTATTTGCACATCAAATATTCTTTTAACCTCTTTCTCTATGGATGGCATAAGAACTAGGTTTATCCTCATAAGTTTTTGTTTGAAAGGTTTATGATCTTTTTTTAGAGGTTTTTTGTGTTGGATTATGCTCGTGTCATAAGCTTTTAAGTCTTCATAACTCCAAGAAAATACATCCTGGAACTCCTTAAACAGATTTATATATTTGGCCTCTTCCTATGGGGGTAAGGCTTTATATATCTTAATGAGTTTTGGATTATCTTCAGTTCCTATATTAACCTCTTCTATGTCAACTCTCATAGGTTCCATCTTGGGTTTCCTAGCTACATCAATAGAGTCAAACAAATCTTCTAAAGGTACTAATCCTTTAGGCAAAAAAATTATTTTTCAAATGAAGAATCTCATGATCACTGTCCATTATTTCATCTATCTCTACCTTTTCTAAACTATATATTTATACTTTAGTAAATTTCGCTGGTTTATGTACATCGAAAATATTTACATCTAAGTTGCTTTCTATATTATTGTCTACTGTACAGTCAGTATCTATCTTACAATTTTGAAACTCACCTTTATTGTTCATGAAATCGTAGATCTAAGAGTCCTGGGAGAAAAGTTGCCAATACTTGAGGTTTTCTGGTATAACAAGTCTATGCCTTACTTCTGCAGTGTACTAGTGGTTTGGTTGAAATGGAAATTTACAAGTACTAGCAAAGGTAGCCAGACTGTGGGCCTGCATGTTTTGTTTTCTAGGAATGGCAGTAAAGTTTGATTCCAGGAGGTCCTTGATCAAGTCTAAAACAGTACCCCTATATCTACCAAGCCTAGGGTTGTTGACAAAATATTCACCACTGATCTGTTTAATAATCATCTCTGATTCTCCCATGATGGAAACTCTTTTGGCTCCCAATTTCCTAACCAATTGTAACCCTAGAATTAGGGCTTCATATTCGGCCATGTTATTGGTACATTTGAAGTTTAATCTAAAAGCGTGTCCCACAGCATGGTTATTTTCCATATTATGGATCCACACTCCTACACCAGCCCCTAATTTATTGACAGACCCATCAAAGTCTAAATGCCAAAGTGACTCATGGAATATGTTCTCACTATCAACTGTTCTATACTTAAGTTCTTTGGTTGTGATTTCCTTTTTATCACTTTTTGCATTATATAAGATAAAAGATTCCATATTTGAATGCATGGAGTATATGGTAAAGTTTTGTGGGTTTTCCTCACTACTAACCATGTACTTAATCAAGGTCTCCTTATATAATTTTCTAGGTTGGCCAAAAATGAATATGGTGGCATAAGACATATCCAACTGCAAAGATCCCAGCAATTTTGCTCCCCATGAGTGAGATAGTAGCATTCCATATTTTGGTGGGATGTATGAAACTACAATGTTGATTAGAATGCTCTTTATAGGGCACTGGACAAGAGTCACACATAAGTCTTTGATTAGACCAAGGCATTTAACCTGGTTGGAGTCAAAAGAAAATAAATCCTTATAAGGCTTGGTAATGTCTAGGTTCAATCTTTTCATTATTGCCTTTGGCATGAGATTGTGGGATGCCCCTGAGTCTAACATAACATTATGCAAACTTTTATCATGAATGTTTAGGCTAATGTAAAAAGGAGGAACTCCCCCTTGCTGATGAATTCCATTGGCCTTAGGGCCAAATAATAATTTATGTTGGTCATCATTCAAATTAATAAAATCCTCTCCCTCTCCTATGTTCAAAGTCTCAGTTATCTATGACTTATAAGATTGATTCTTTACTAGTTCAGTCAAAGGAACTGATATCTTTAATTTAGCTCTTTCATTTCTAATGTTGAAGGGAGCTGAGGTTTGTTTGTTTGATTCAGATCTTCCTTAATGTATGCAGTTTGAGTATCTTTATTATGTTTCTCAATGGTAGGAATTTTAGTCTATGTTTCAACTATTTTTCCTTGATTTATTTTATTTGGATTGTTTTCATTAATTATCTCTGTTTGGGTTCCAGTGGAGGTCATATCTACAATCCTAGGGGTTGAAATTTCAGTTGTTCCCCTAGGGAGAATTCGCAACACTTTGTTAACTGGAGCTTCTTTTATTATCATAGTCTAGGTTTGGATGGATATTTTAATGGGAGTCTCATTATTCTTCTTACTTATCAAGCTATATTGTTTATGTACCTCATATATAGCTGACTCATATCCCTGTTTAAAATCAAAAGATTCACCAGATTCTAACTGCAATTGTTGAAGCATATATAACTCCTGTTCTTCTTGAGTAAGAAAAACATTGTCTTCCACTGTGGCTTCCAGTAAGTTAATCTGGCTATCATCCTCTACTTCTTGTTTCTGTGAATCCTCAACATAATTTTCTTGGAAGGGGGGCCTAATCTATTGGTCTGGTGTAGCATTTTTTGCAGTATTAGGTTTCTTCCTAAAATTTGGGTTTCTTATTGGGGGTTGTTGTTGTTGATTCTCCCATTGATTTTTCCTCTCCATGTTCTATAACCTATCCATGATTCTTTCTAAAATTTTAGCTAAAATATCTACTTTTCCATCTGAAGTTGAAGCTTCTTCTTTAAATACAAATTTCTTTTCATTCCTCATTCGTGCTTTCTTACCTAATAGATTGGCCTCTACACTGAAAACATTACTCTGCATTTGTTCAAGTGTTTCAGGGTTTCTCTCCCTTAGTTGGTATGACATGTCAACATCAAAACCATCAGGGAATTTAATTAATGCTAGGTCAAGTGGAGGCTTAATGTTGGCTGGAATTGCATTCTAGATATTATTAAACCTAGTGCAATAGTCCTGAACTGACTCATTAGGAGCTCTTTTAATATTGTCATATTCAAAAAGTATTTGCAATGGGTTTTTCTTTCTCTCCCATCTATCAATGAATAATCTTTGAAAATTTGCTAAGTTCGCAATATGGTTGGCAGAAAAGGCTTTGAACCATTTCTTGACATCACCAGTTAAAGTTTGGGCAAACAATTTCATTTGGACTTCTACTTCATCTATTTCATGCAATTCAAAAAATTCAGACATCTTGTTTACATGCTACTGGGCAGTGTAATGACCAGTAGCATCAAACAGGAAGATCTTACTCTGATAATTTGCAGGCATGGGATGGCGTTTGTCATTGCTGTAATTGTGGTTTGACTGGGGGGTAAAGTTGTGGTGGTTAAAGATGGCCTTCAAATTGAGGGAGGTGAACTAGATGACGATGAAGATGATTGATTAATAAGTGGTTTAGGTGATTGGATTGTGGTAGATACAATTGATGAAGTTGTGGTAAAGGAAGGTGGATTTACAACGAGTGAAGTTTGTGGAGCAACTCCAAGGGCAGCAGTAGTAAGGGCAACTAGTTCAGTAGATTGTTGAATGTAAGAATCACCTATATTACTTATCAATTTAGAGGCCCAAGATTCTAATTTTTCAAAAGTCTCAATGACTAATTTATCTAAATCTTAATGAATAACCCTTATTGATTCAATGAGTTGAACAAACCCAAGATCTAAGACTGTTTCTTGGATTGCATTCTCAGATTTACTTCTGAATAATGAGAGGTAAAATGACAAATTGAAAGGGATGTCCTCTAAAGTTGACAACTCCTCAGGGAGTGAATTGGATCTAACTAATTTGCTACTACGGGCTTCAGTTTCTATTGTTTTAGGTTGTCTTAAAATCCTCTCTGGGTCATCCACTATAGTTGCAGGGTTTGGATCTGCGTTTTCCCTAGTATAGTGAATATGTTTAGGAGCCGGAATTTTAAGTTTTTAAACTATTTTTACGAAATTTTATGAAAACTTACTTCAGGTAATGGCCTTAAGGGGCTCAAGATTTAATTTAAGATTTCCTTAAAGTTTTATGAGACTGAGGATCGAATTCCCCAGTATGGTCACCATAAATGTTATCACTCTGATAATTCTTTTGAACTAAAAATAAAGAAAAACCAAAGGTAACCACAAATCGCTTTTGGATATCAGAACCTAGCCTTCTTGATGCTCAGAGAGGGCTCTCTCTTTAAAATTTAACTTTGTTTTAGTTAAGATGGTTTTAGGCTAGTTATAATTGTTCAAGGGGTTTTTGAATTGTACTTGAGATTGGGTGGTGGGATCTGCTTAGACAAATGGATAAAATGATGTCTTTTAGACCATTGGGCTATGGAGTCAAACAATAAGGAAGAAAAAATGGATTAACTCAGTAAATGGACTGTTCAAAGGGCAAGATAGCAAAGTGCTTTTCAGATCTTTGAGACAGAGGGGTGAAAGGGTTTCACTCGGGTGATAGAGCAGTTAAGGGTTCTCAAACACGGATAATGAATGAGGAATGAAGGGATAATCAAGATCAAAGGAAAATTAAGAATCCTTTAACCTGGATATTCAATAAATCAATCTAAACCAAAGAGCAATTAAGAATTCTTTAATTTAGATATCAACATAAAACATTTAAATGTATAACTGTTAAGACAGAGTGTAATAAAACAAGTTCAGAAATATTATTCCGGTTATAACATTTTGATTGAGAAAAACATTAAATATTATGAATAACTTTGAGAAAAATAACAATAACACATGAAAATACTTGTCTAAAATTCACTCAGCACATGAATACTTGGAAATATCTGATCTTTTTTATCAATCTAGTGTGATGGCTCAACAAATGATACAATAACCTTTTGGGTCTTCTGATAAAAAAGTCTATAAAAAAGTCTAATAAAATCCACACTTAATACTTCGAATTATGAAGTATTTATACAAAAGGATTTACAAAAATATCTCAAACTATACTGAGAATTATTTAGGAGAAAGAAATATCTTCATGCAAGAAGATAGAGACAATTGTTAAACTACTTCATGTTGTCCCTTTTATTTTGGTTCTGCTGGCTTTGATCTTTTCCCCTTTAATCTGCTTTGTTGTTTGATCTTTCACGATGGATGCTTCATTTGCTTTAGCCTTTCATCTGATACACTTTGACTATGCTGATCTATCCACATCCTTTTACCATGTTTTTTTACTTTTACTGTACATTAAACTTTTTACAACATATTTCTATAGTAAATCAGTTAATTTCTCCCATATTTCAGCATCAGGTAATTGGATTTTTAGCATCTTTCTATATGTTTCATCTGCCTTTGTGTATTTGGAAAAAGTAGGCTTATTGATAAACAAGTGTTTTAACTCATGCTGGAGGTAAAACAAGTTTTCAAATGTTTGGTAGAGTACTTTTCCTGTTGGCAATGCCTTCATTGATGATGTATTTATCTGATCTTTTGCTACCTCTCTAGTATTGCAAATAAAAGGTCCTAACTAGTTTTAATCTTGAACTGAGTCTTTTTCTTGGCTGAGATAAAGTTGATATCATCAGAGTTCATTATCTGCATATAATATTCCAGAGAAAATAACCTCTGGGGAGGTATTTGGGCAGTTTGTTTGTATGGGGCAAGCTCGCAGCAATAGATTCTTATTTCGGTGTGATTTTGGTAAAGGTACCAATCTCCCACCTTAATTTGTTTGGATAATTGGAGCACTCTTTTGATTTCTTGGCTTATTTTGGGTGGAGGGCTTCCTGTTAGCATGGTCATGACTGGATGGACAAAAGCGTCAATGAAGTATGTGTAGGTGTATGATGATGAATACCTATGGAATAGTGGCGTCGAAAATATAACAGACCTGGGCTGGCCTTTAGTATCCAACTTCTGGATGGTGAAGGGAAATCTATCTGACTGATAATACAAAAAACATGTGGTAAAGTACAGATGAGTACTTAAATACTCTCTCATTGTGCATTCTGGTAAATTGTTCATGCATCCTTTCAGCTATGAACTGGGCATAATTGTACAAAGTAGCAGGAGGATTTCTTTAGGTGAAAATGGACATGAAAGCCAGGATGAGTTCATCAATGTATTCATCTATGGTATAGCCCAGAATACATGATATCATGGTTACAATTTGCTTGCCGCTTTCAGAGAAATTGGCAGAAACATATGGAGGCGCATCTATAGGAATGTGCTGCTCCTCTACAATGAAAGTTTGGAATATTTGGGCCAGTCTAGATGGACTCAATTTGGTGTACTAGTCTAAAAAATCCCAAATGGAGAGTGGGGTTAGGTTTGGACCTGGTTGCACTTGAAACATTTCATTGATTGACACAGCTGTAATAGTAAACAAGACTTTTTGGTCTGGGAACATTATAGCTCTCTAGCTGCGAATGTAAGAAGCAAGGCCAAGATGAACAATCTCAGGAAAGACATGTACTTGTGGAAACTGGTATTTGGGAAAATTGGACTCCCAAAGGCCAATGTCCTCAGTATGGTTTAGATATTTGTCCTTACTCCAACAATGAATTTTGAGTAGGAGTGTATAGGCACTTGTGTCTTTGATTTGAAAATCCATGTCCGCCAGGGGAAGTTGGTCAAGGTCCAAATGGGGGATTGTCACTGGTCTAACATCCATGGCGACGGGGGAAGCCATAATTCAGTTCTTGTGGATTTGAATTTGACTTATACATGTTTATATCAGAGGTTTGAAGGTAATTTGGAAGCTTTAAAAAGGGTTTGGGTATTTTAGTCAGGCACACACTTTAATTTTAAAGTAATTTAAATTAATTTTACTCAATTAAAACACTTTAAAGACTGAACGTTTTCAAATTGAAAGGGTGTCTAATAATTTCTCTTCAAATACCTAGAATTTGGGTGAATTAACTTCAAATTGGTGTTTTGGGCAACTGCGGAAGTTTGAATGGGCTATGGTACAGAATGAGAGCTTGATTGGGGTCTCTGCAACTTCTTCAGGAGTGAAATTGAGGTCAACTGGTAATTTCAGGGTTTGAAGGTGTCACAATGGCTTGTAAAGGTTTTACAAAGAAATTGATCAAAAAAGGCCGAATAGGGCTTCTCGGCCTTTTTATTGAACAACAATTATTTTTTGGCCGGTGAATTATGAATGAATAGTGGGCATTTTTTCAGGTTGGTCGGGGAGGTGATTTTCCAAGCCATCGCATCGCTTTATCGAGGAGGTGGTATTTTGGCAAGGTCACCTGATCTACCTTAATGCTTAACACATAGCAGATGGGGGCTTGGGAAATACCACTTTATCGGGTGGGTAAAGGTCAAATATTGGGTGAACCTGATATGGCTGTGAATCATTAGATTCGGGTGTTGATGATTGGACAGTAGTCGAGTGACAAATTAGCACGGATGAAATGGGCATAGGTTTGAAGGGGCCTAGGGATTTAATTATTGGTGATTTGTGATTATTTTGGAGTTAAACACAAGATTAAATGATTGGATGGGGTTAATGAAGGGATTATCTTAACTTTACCGAGAATTGGTGAGTTAAGAGGGTTTTGTTGGGGGGATGGGATAAAAATATAGTTTATAGTTAACCTAAGGGTTGGGGTGTTATATACGAGATTTATTTATATATGGGAAAAGGTATATTGGGAGCTACATTATTAAGTTGGAAATTAATATGAACTGAAATGAGCGGAGTGGAATTACTACTAAGCATAATGTAATATTTGCGCATTTTCTTCACATACACTTATACTTAGGATAAAAACTTTTTGTGGGTCTTTTGAGTGAAATGAAACTGGGGTTTTTACTTTTGATAGTAAAATGGTGTTTTACCTTAGGAAAAGGGGTTTTATTAGGGTAATGAAGGGAAATGACTTTTATGAAGGGAATTCTAACACTTGATGTCCATAAGTCATTAAGTCGAGGATCTGGTGCTACCAAAAGTCAGAGAAATGCTCTAAGCCTTTATGACTTGAAGGATTTTAAGTAATAGAACATACTTGTGGATGGGGAAATTAGTAAGTATAGGGATGCAATGAATGAGGGGAAGTCAATTAAATCAGCTTGTAAACCTCTGTTTTCTCTTTCTTAATTCCTCGTGCACATAGAAACGTATGATTAAGCATAATAAATGTGCTTTTGTCCAATCAACTGTATACTTCAACAACCTTTCTTCTACTTACCCATTACTTACCCAAACATTTTTTTTTTCACTTATTTGGGTGCATTTAGGCTAGCAGACCCTTATCATTCTTTTCTTGTTTGAAAAGTAAACTATCAAATTTTAACCTTATATCTTCCAAGGGCTTAGATTAAGCTGATGAGCCCCTTTTATTTTCTCTACCTATCTAATGATCTGCCAAGATTAAGCTGTTTGGTCATATTTTATTCTCTAACTATAAACATAAAATTCAAAGGATGAAATAGTCAAGGTTAAGGAGTTTGACTACCATGGGTTGTGGCATGTATGACAAGCTGCACACAATCATTATTTAAGATAGTAAAGTAAAGAGTAGTGGCACTTGGAATCGCACACTTTCATGGTCTGTTTTCATTTTGGGGTTCATATATATATTTTTCAATTTTGTTTATTTTTTACCTTTTCTTATTATTCTTGTTCTTTGATATTTCTTTTAGGACATACCCTATTTACATGTTTTAATTTTTAATATGGAAAACATTTGCAAAAAGCAAAGGTATGTACAATATTACAAGAGTTACTCTTAGCCAATTCAAAATTATGAATCCTATCACTACAGGACTCTAACAGGTATGATCTTTCATACCTGGAAATGGACGATGTAATCGCAATGATCCTAGAGAGTTGGCCATTAGAGTGGCGCACGACCTTAGACTTGTCAGTTGGGCCTAGTAAGTCTACCGTGAAGTAGAAGAAAGAAGAGGGTCGGCTGAAGATGCACCAGTTGGCCAACAGAAGGAAAAAGGAGGCCAAAGACAAAGCTGAAGAAGAGTGCGCTGCTAAGAAGCAGGTAGAGGAGGAAAAAGAAGAGGAAAACCGCGACTCTAAAAGAAGTTAGAAGTCTCCTTCACCACAGACAGAGGAAGAAGAGCAGCAATCAGGACAGGGAGGTGCAGACCCGGAGACTACTCCATTCTGGGTTAAGCGCATTATGGAATAGGAAAATTAGGGCCACAGAAGAAGTCCAAGGCCAACAAATCATCACTTGACCCATTCACTTTGACTAAAAGTGATTTGAATGATATCGGGGACATAGTGAGGTACGTGACTGTGGAACTGTTGCAGTAGTTTGAGCAGTAGTAGAAGAAAACCTTGGTCTCCATCCAGACGGGTCTGCATGAGCTGCAGACCCAGGCCAATCAAGTGCAGACCAGTGTGTGATAGTGCAGCGCGACGTCAACTAGCTTAGCATCTAGGACCTCAGAAGTAGCGGAGTTGGTCCGCTACATGGATCCCTGGGTCGTCATGCTACCAGATGGAGCATTAACTACAGAAGTTGAAGCTGAAAAGGCCACCATCAGTGCTCTTAAGAAGTTTGGGTTCAACTTGGACATGTTGCCAATTGAAGCCCTTCACACCTTGCAAGATGGTGTGATCGCGAAACTTTGAGTTAGAGAGCAATGCATGATGAATGTGATCAACGAGCAGAAGGTAAATAATGCCCAGATGTTCGTAGAAAAGACTTCCATAATTGATCTCCTTAAGAATGTCACAGAGAAGAATGACAGCACCACAGTTGTGGTAGCTGAGGCCTACAGAACTATTCCGGAGCTGAATATCCCAGAAGATGTGCCATTCAACACCAGAATTCGGAAGCTCATTGCAGTTGTGTGTGAATCAAGGACAAAGCTAGCTAAGGTTCAGTTTGAGATGAACCTTAAGATCACATAGCTCGAGTTGAGGGCCCAACCATTGACTCCACCAAAAGTTAGAGGGCAGCGCGAGGCAATTGTCAAGGATGTAGTTCCTGCAATGGATGTTGTAGCAAAGGATTTCACTTCGCTCATTGAGCAATCGCTCGAAGTAGTTACCGGCCTGCAGGACGATACCAATGTGTAGTGGCTAGAAACAGAGGCAAGGGAACTGTAGCAGAATTATGACGAGGTCAAAGCGACGGTGCGCACTGTCGCCATCACATAGAGGTTGGCGAAGATGCAGGAAGTGAAGGCATTGAAAGAACATGTGGACACAACAAAATGCAAGGAGGTAGTATTGAAGGCCAGATTGGGGCCTTGGCTAGATGAAGCCTATGTGCGCATGGCCACCATTGAAGGAAAATTGGCTAGTCTACACGAAATACAACAGAAAATACAAGCAGATAGCACAAGACCAACAACGAAGCATCTAGTCGAGCAAGTTAAGCAGGCGGCGACGCAGTGTACCACCAAGGTTGCAGTAGTACAGGTGGAGCTGGGAGGTCATTGTGACCAAATCTCCATGCTAGTAGAGTGACTCGGGGGCGAGTCACCATATTTGTGTTGGGGGTCTGTTGGAAATAGGTTCCCTAGGGTCAATTTTGGGGTTAAAAGCCCAAGTTTTTGGGTTAAAGGCCCAATTTTTGTATAAATAATGTAAAGTCTTTGCATTTTGTGGTCACGGGGCGTGAAGATGTAAAGAGTCATCAAGGGTTTCCACACTTAGTTTATACAACTTTTGTCGGCTTTATGAGATCCACCCTTGCTTTTTGGACCATGGGATTGTATAAAAAGGGAAGTCTTAGAAGAGTCTAAGGAAGTTTTCTAGTTCAATTATGTTTTGAAGAGTCATTGATGCAATGGGTCTATGAGAGCTAAGAGTCAAGAGTCTTAATGTAGGAAAGAGGCTATGTAGCTATGTGCATAGAGGCATAGGGTAGAAGTATGCAGTTGAGTGCACAAACCCTTGTAGCTGTGTGCGTAGGGTAGTTAGAGTCTGTAAAGGATATTTGAACATCAATAAAGAGAATTATTCTAGAATTACCTGAATATGAGATATTTCACTTCTGTTATGAATGCATGCGATTATGTTATGTTGAATACTGTGTTTATGATTTAATGTTGTATTGATGTGTGAATCTATGTGTTTTACTTTGTTATATGAACACAAGTAAGAATATATATTTACACGAAGATAATCATAATACATGTTGAAGTTATCGACTACTTAAGCTAATCTGGGTAAATATAGCAATAAGAGTAATTACAGAGGTGTGTAAGTGTTTGAATCACCTATTTAGGGTATGTGAAAGATAGTCATAGACCTTCGTGGTGGTTTAGAGGACGACTAAGGCAAGTATATTGATAATCCCTAAAAGGCTTATCGATCTGCATGAAGGAAGCGTTAGGGTATAAAGTGACATCACTGCCATCTCAGGGTGTGGAAACTTGGTTCCTACATCCCCCCATATTGCTTCGAGTGAGAATTCAGTCTGCGGTCCACGGATTGATACTGAAAGGGCCAGTGTAGGGATTTGCTTGGCTAATTAAAGTTGAACCTAGGTCAGGGCCCATCAAGCCAGCAGGGGCTGTTTGGGGTTCACCCTCTTCCTGAGGCACTTTAGTGGATGGGACTTCAATGGCAGAGTGGTTTCCAATAACATCGACTTGAAAGAATTTTGGTTCCTTGAATTTATGTCCTAGGGGGTATTTGTCATCACACTAGTAGTAGAGTCCTTATTTCCTGCCTTTTTCCATTTATGCTAGTGACACCTTTTGAACCTTAAGTGTTTGGGTGGTACCCATAGTTGGGGTGGGACATGCCCGTGTGAAGAAATTTGGATGATTAGATTGGACATTTAAAGCAACTTCTACCTTTATGGCCCTCTTGCATGCTTCCAACCACGTAGCTGGATGATGCATTTGGACATTGGCTTGGATGGCTTCCTTTAGGCCACTAATGAAACATTCCAAGTAAAATTAATCTCCTAGTTCTTTAGTCTAGATGGTCAATTGTTCAAAGTCTGAAATGTAGTCCCATACTATACTCATTTTCCTGAGCTTAGTGAGACAACCTAGAAAGTGAGATTCATGGTAAAAGTAGTCAGAAATGGATTTTGAGAACATGTTCCAGGTTGGCCTCCATGGATAACATTTCTGATGCCACTGCCACCACCTCCATCACTCTTGGTCCAATTAAAGAGATCCCACATGTATTTTAGTTTCATTATCCTAGATATTACTAAGGTGGAAACATTATTCCATTGTGCCAACCATACTACCAAGTTAGAGCCATCAAATTTGTATGTGTCCAGCTAGGGTGTCTTGTGGCTCAAATATTGGTGACCTCCATTGAAATGAATGTGATGGAAAGATTCTCCTTCTGTGTGTGCATCAACATCGTGTTATTCCATCATGGGTTCCTGAGACATCCTTTGGGATTCCAATACTTCTATGATTCTGTCATTAAAGGATGCATGAAATTCATTGAATGTTTTTCTCAAGGGCTTCGTCTCTCTCTGCAACCATAACTTGAGACTTGGTACCATGCAGACACTATCCCCTGTCAAATTTTGAGCTTACTTACAAGAAATATGGTTATAAAGATGGAAATATTAGGAGTATAGTGATGTGGGTCACTTGAAGTGGGGGGATTACAGGTGAATGGTACCATTACGATCAAATCTTTGTCCTAAATATTATGGGCTAGGTCTCATGCAAGAATCCTGTGAGGGCCCCAAACGTTTTTTTTTTAATATAAAAGGAGTTTTACTCATATTTGATCAATATTATGGTGGCTAAAATAAAAAATGCTTAATACTTCCAAATATCCTACTAAAATCAGGGCTGGAATACAATAGCAGAAACTCCAAAAATCTTGGCACTACAAAATGTTCGAACCCCAATTGCTAGATTTGATCTCGATGAAAAGGTAGTGGGGAAATATTCAGATAACTGACAGAGATATGGTAATAAATGAGTGTCAAGTGCTATATATCACAATATATGTAGGGTTCCAATAGTAGTACTCGACCCAATATTTCAGAGCACCAACTAAGGAGTATCAATCGTACCCTTAGCTGTAATACTCGACTACCATTTTGTACATGCGAGTAATATCCCCATGTGTTGTTATCAGTGTATTGTAGCAGCAGGATGCCCAAAAACTTTTCTATGGCGAGTTTTTAGTTAACACCGTAAGGGGGGGTTCCAATATACCCAAGGGTGCCTAGAAGTGTAGTATGTGAGTGATTTTCTCTAATGCACTACTACTCAAAGGGGTACCCACAGGGGTTACAAGTGAGTTTAACAAGCATGACCACCTCTTATAGTTCATGCATGCATTCATCCACAAATATGCACGTTTATGTGCTTAATGATAGATACCATGGTTTAATGACATCAGAACACGTCTCTAACCTGAAAAAAAAAAAATCTACTAAAATTGGAGGTATTGTTGGCCCTAGAAATTGCTCTAATACCACTTCTTATGCATTTGACCTGCGAGAATAACATAATGCTAGAAAATGAAACAATATTGCCAGAAACACAAAAATATCACAAGCATTGAGACAAGATGCAAAGATATTTTATTATTTAGAAGCAGGATACAATGTGCACATACCTCTTTGAGGGGGCATCCTCTAACAGAACATAAATCAATTACAATAAAACTTGATGCTTCTTTCATTAATATTTAAGACTATTTATAGCTTTATGACATCCAAAACCCTAACTACTAGTGGTCCCTTGCATAATACGGGTTAACCACTTTATTTATTAAATATGGACCATTTATAACTAATTGTGGTCCCTTTTTTATAACATGGGTCAACCACTTACAATTATTATTAATGAAGGAAACGATTTACAGGCCCCTTGGGCTTGTTACATAAATAAAGGGATTAGGTTTGGAATCTAACAACATATGTATGGGGACCTGCTCAGGTATCATCTCTTGGTGGCTCTTGCTATTATGTTACTTTTATTGATGATGCAACTAGGAAAACTTGGGCTTATTGTATTAGAAATAAATTTGATTTTATATACTTTTAAGAAATGGAAAGCTTTGGTTGAGAATGAGATAAGAAATAATTTGAATTGTCTCAAATTAGATAATGGAGGTGAATACTGCAACAAGGAGTTTGATAATTATTGTTCAGATCATGGAATTTATATAGAGAATATAGTTCCAAGAACACCACAAGAAAATGGTGTCTCAGAAAGGATGAACAAAACAATCATGGAGCATGCAGGGTGCATGAGGCTACATGCAAGCTTACAATTTTGGGAGAATGTTATAGATACTATTGTTTATCTTATAAACATGTAGGGCCTTCAAGTTCCTTGGATGGTGGTATTCCAGAGGAGGCATGGACAAGTAAAAGGGTAAACTATGCATTTCTAAAGACTTTTGGATGTGAATCCTTTTCCCACATTAATAAAGATAATAGAACAAAGATTAAGGAAAAAACAAATAAATTCACCTTGATTGGATATGGTGTTAATGATTTTGGTTATTGCTTATATGATTATGAAAATCACAAAACCATTAGGAAAAAAGATGTCATATTCAATGAAAAGGTCTTGTATAAGGATCAGATGCATGGAAAGAAATGGGAAAAGGAAAACAAAGAATACACAGAGCTTGATTAGATCAATAAAAAAGTAAAGGTGCCTAAGAATCATAATGATCAGTAACAACAACAACCACAACAATGCCAGGGACCTCAAACAACAAAAAGTGGTGTTAGAAGATCTACAATGGTAAGTAGGCCCCATAATTTATACTCTTCTTCACTATATTATGTATTGTTGACTAATTTTGGTGAACCAAGATGATATGAAGAAGCAATGCAAGTAGAAATTAGGAAGAAATGGGAGAAACCATTAAAGAAGAGATGAACTCCTTGGTACATAACCAATCTTGGGACTTAGTCATGTTTCCTATAGGTAAAACAACATTCCAGAATAAATGGGTTTACATGTTAAAGGAAGAAGATGGAGGAAAACAAAGGTATAAGGCTAGACTTATGGTGAAGGGGTTTGAACAAAATAATGGTATACACTTTGATGAAATATTTTATCTTGTTGTTAAAATGACTTCAATCAGAACCATTTTAATTTTAGTGGCAACAGAAGCTTTGCATCTTGAACAATTAGATGTAAAAAAAATCTTTCACCATGAGGATTTGGAGGAAGAGATTTATATGAAGTAGCCACAATGGTATAAGGTCAAAGGGAAGGAAAGCTTAATATTCCTGAACAAGGTTATACTAGAAGTCACTCTGACCATTGTGTTTATCTTAAAAATAAAATGATGGAAGTTATATTATATTGCTATTGTATGTATATGACATGCTTGTTGCAGGGTCTAACACGCAGGAAATAAATGTGCTCAAAGGAAAACTAGAAAATTCATTTGCAATGAAGGATTTGGGTGCTACAAGATAAATCCTTGGTACGAGAATAACTAGAGAGAGGAAATATCATGAATTAACATTTTCTCAGAGTGTGTACATAGAAAAGGTGTTAGAAAGATTTAATATGCAGAATGAAAAACTAGTTAGTACACCTTTGGCTAGCCATTTCAAACTAAGGAGATGTATCCCAAGACCCAGGAAGAGATGGATTATATGTCTAAATTTCCACATGCATCAGAGTTGGAAGCTTAATGTATGAAATGGTGTGCATGAAGCCTAATATTCCACATGTAGTGGGAGTTGTGAGAAAGTATATGAACAATCCAGGAGAAGAGAATTTGATGGAACTGAAGTGGATTGCAGTTATTTGAGATGCACTACTAATGAAATGTTATATTTTGGTGGTTCAAACATTTCTTTGCAGGCTTATGTTGATGCATTTATGGCAGGTGATAGAGATAACAGGAGGAGAACCATAGCGTATGTATTTACTATAGGTGGAACAACTATCAATTCTAATTCTAAAATTCAAATTGTTGTTGCACTTTCAAGAACAAAAGCGAAGTATGTTGCTTCTACAAAAGCCATTAAAGAAATAATTTGGTTACAAAGGTTTATGGATGAATTAGGTAAGAATAAGGATATGTGCAAGTTATATAGTGACAAATGGAGTGCCATCAATCTTGTAAATAAATTAGCATTTCATTCCAAGGCTAAACATATACAACTCAAGTAGCATTTCATACAGCTAGTTTTGGAAGATGGACGATTGAAGGTGAAAAAAATACACACTAGCCATAATCCTGCAAATATTTTAACAAAGTTTTTAACCAGAGAGTAACTGAGATTCTAATCAGTTTAAATTGGTCTTAAAGTATGATGGTGAAGATGAGAAACAACCAAGTCCAAGTGGGAGAATTTTCCAACAAGTGAAGCATTCGGGTGGAGTTACTATAATCAGTCTCCAAGTGGAATATTATTGGATGTGGATCTTGATTATCTTCTTGATTTAGAGCTCTCATTTTAGATGCGTTGGACCCCAGTTTCTAATGAGGTGGAAACTCCGCCCATAGGATCACCTATCAAGGGGGTGTAGGTCGTTCGACAATGATTTTATGAGCCCCAACCTAGTGGGTGGAGGGTCATGGGGCAACACCCCCTGATGAAAAATTTTGATAAAAATTTCCTTGTAAAATATTGTAATTTCATAGTTAATCTAAGTCGTTCATTAAGAAAAAGATCTGACGATAGAAGTTATGTTAATTTAAGTTTTTTTTCCCTAGAAGGAAACCCTCAGTTTATATCATGGAATTGTATTCTAGTTGTAGATAATTATTCTATGAAAGAAGAAGAGAGGATATTCTGTGATGTCGAAGAGGAAATTGCAACATATTTGTTGTAGTTTGTATCTCTTCATTTTATTGGATAATATAAAAGGAAGGCCTGGTTGTTTCTCGGTGGACATACCTAAATTGGGTGAACCACATATATATGTATTTCTCTTGTTTTATGCTTTTCTATGTTTGTGATTTCGCATTATTTTATGTGTTCCATTGCTCTGTTAATTAATTTCTAGTAGAACTAATGACATAGTTTTCTTGTGAGATGTTTTATAGAAATTTTGATGGCAAATAAATTGTCTAATTTGGACGAAGTACTGCTAGATTTTATGGGACAGTAAAAATGAAATTTATAGAAGCTAAACAACACTCTTTCTTTTATTTTCCAATAGTTGCAGCCTTTTGTTTTTGCAAAGAAAAAGAGGAAGGTAAATTATTGGACAACCAGGGAAACAACAATTCATACCTTTCAAAAGCTTCAACAACCATGTTACATTGATTCATGTTACTCCATAGGTGTTGTTAGTGGATGTATTTACCAACATCCTTCATCATATATTTGTTCTCAATTTCAAAATCAAATTTCCTTTATCAATATGCCTGGAAACATCAAAATTTTGAAGTGAAACCCAAGGTAAAAATCAACTTGAAGCTTTTTATTTGTTAAAAAATTAAGGGATAATGATAAGAGAATAATTTAAGCTTGGAATTTAATTATTTTTCACCTTGGCTCTTTTTTTCATATCTGCTACAGCCCTCATATTTTACCAACCAATTAGTCTACATTATTCAACAAGGATATTTAACTATTTTCAATTCTTTGTAAATATCAACAATTCATTATTTTCTAGGAATTTTAACTACAACTATGCAAATGTATTTCTGACAAGTATCTTCTAAATGTTCACTCAATTCATGAATTATTATGGCATCCTCACAACCTGCAATTGATTTAACAAAAATCTCAAATGTAGTCTTTGTTGTTATATTGGGTTTTATTGGTCATAGGTTGAAAAATCTACCTTATTTGCATGAGGACATGCAAAACAGCAGACATGGGGAGGAATAAATTCTTGCAAAACATGTTGGTAATTTCTCATTTATTTTGATTATTTTTCAAATAAAAATACATAATTTTTTAGAAAAGATATGTCCCAACCAATGCATCAAATTTCCATGAAAATTGGAGGAGATAAGTATTAAGGTAATATGAACAAACCTGCAAATTTTAAATAAAAACGAATTTATGCTTTTGGAGAAATTAAGCATCATCACCTACAACCATTTTTATTATATCTCAATATCCATAAATCACATGGCTATGATTTTTGGTGTGGAGAAGAATTTAAATAGTATAAACTTGCTCAAAAAATTCATCGAAATCCAATTTGTATTTTGGGAGAAATTGCTTAACAAAGTTTGTTGTTACACATAAAACAGTTTGTTGATACACCTATAAAAATTGCCTAAAATATATGTAGCAACTTAGTTGTCATAACTTACGACATATGCAATGTTTTTTTGTGAATTTTGGAAGATAAATACATTATATGGTGATGAACACACCCACCCAAAATTATCTTAATCTAAAGTTTTTTTTGCATGAAATGTTAATGTCCTTGGAATTGTTGCAGCTCCATGTACATATTGCTGCAACTCTACCAAAATTATTGAAATATTATCTTTGAAGGTATGTTGGTTGGGGGAATTCAAGAAAAAACTAATTATTTAATCTAGGAAATCTTGGATTAAATATCATAAGTTAGATGACTTGGTTTTGTTCATGATTGGATAATAGAGACATGAGTGTTATGAGAAATGAAACTTTCAGAAAAAAGGACGAGCATCATTTAATTTTTTTTTGGGTAGGATTATTGTAGAAAGGAAGCATGTGTGTATGTCCAAGAGATGCAACAAATTCCCAAGACAAAATCAACACTACCCTACAATAACTAGTGTTGGATATGGAAGGAAATTATACTATATAAGGACATATTGTGGGAATGAGAGAAATAATTAAGGTGGAATCATTCATGAAAGGACAACAGTGTGGTGCATTTGAAAAAGTTGAGTGATATTTTTTTTTCTACTGTACCATGTTTGCATAAGAACATGCAAAAGGGTGCATGGGGGAGATGTTCAGATGTAAAATTGTCCTATTTTTCACCATTTTAAAGACCCATTTTAATCACTTTACTACACTTATTTGCTCATCTATTACCCATCTTTTCGTGTTTCTTTGTGAATGTGCCACACTAATCTTATGAATATTAAAGTAGTTAATTATCATTATTTTCCTTTATTATGTAAGATTATAATGAATTATTGTTTTTTTTATTGATCATGGTTTTCTTAGTGTTGTTGCAGTGGTTCCCGTGCAGTAATAGTAACGACCTCCATGGCTAGCAGATCTATATAACTCCAAAAGTAAATTTCGAACATAGATTTTATTCCTAGGGATGTTGAAATGAATTTGTGATACCTAACTCATAACCAAGTCAAATCTATTAGGATCCATCTCATGATCTACAACTCATATAGATCACATAGACATAATCAATTGAATAACTTGAAACAAAATTTTTGGGAAATTGAAGATGAATTTAGAATATCTGCAACATTGGTTTTTTCTTAGAACATCCCTAATTAGATAAACTAGAAATAGTTTCTCTAGAAAGTTTGTGCATTGGGAGAGAAATGTAGTTCTTTCAAGCATATATTTTCCTATTGTGTCAACTGACAGATTACGTCCCAAACAGAGTAATCAATTAGCAACTTGTTGATGCCTCAAAAATCACTGCATCAACATCAGGGAAAACCACCCGGTCCGGACCTTAAAGGCAGCTCCTTTTCCATTTGGTGTGGTGGCTCCGACTGGATATAATGGGACCAGTTTCCAAATGGTTCGTAAATAGGATGGATAAATGGTTGATTTTCTATTATCTAATGATAATGGATGGATGATTTATTCTAAATGCAAAATAATAAACAACTAATCTATCCTGGGAAATTTCCACTTTAGTGTAACTTTTGATGATCTTTATCTACAAATAGGCATATAGATGACTCCATTGGTAAACAAAGACATTCATTTATATGATAATTACTTTGTTCAAGTAGTTGAACAAAGTAATCATTAAAACATTATTACACTATTTTTCATATATCATTGACATAAATATGATTGAAAGAATAACACTCCTTAAACATTCAATAGTGATAAGTATAAGGAGTACTGTTAAAACACATACATATATCCAATTATAGCAAGATTAAATAAATGCCGGTTCATATAAAAGAATGGAGCAAATACACAGATAATAGTACCATATGTAATTCGGATCCCTCTCGATATCAATCGCATTCAACTTCCTTCTTCTAACTTCGAAACGCTCTCACAAAAAGAAATAGTGCATATCTCATCAAAGCATTCTTCATTAAAATTCAGAATATAGGCCCAATCTTCATAAAAAAATTATACCAGAAGCACAATCGTGTGACTTCCCGATCCAAGTTTTATACAAAACTTTAGGACCCTTTCTAAAGACATGAAAGGGTCTATAAATACTCTCTAAGCTAACTAATTATGAAATAAAAATGCTATTAGGTGGTATAACCAAATCATGAAGATCTCCTTGAAATAGGTATGTTTGTAGTCGGTAGCATGATTCGTTGTTTCAGCCGATGATCCTTTGGCTTGAGCTGGCAGATAGCAAGCATTGGTTGCAATTCTGGAGGGTGACTCAGACGAGAATGCAGTTGGTTTGAATACGTATCATCATAAATTTCGTGAATCATGTAACTGATTGCATTGGTTAAACATTTGAGTGCTGCCCTTTGACTGTATGGTTTAACTAAGAAGAACCAAAAGGTGTCCCAAGTTAAACTTTGGATGTCTGCGATTAATCTTTCTTTCTTTCCCAATTCCTGATTGCATGTCTGTTCCAATGCTTTGGCTGACGGAAATTTACCTGGAGTGCACTGTGAAATCAAATTAGACAGATAAAGAGTATCCTTGATTAACTCAATCAAATTACTGGTTGTTGATCTGCATCTTGAATTTTCCCTTTCTGCTTTCATCAATTGCGACTGCCATTCTAGGAAAAGAATCTCCTTGTGTGATTCTAGAATTTTAGGCAGATTTGTTGCTTTCCCTTCATTGGTTTCTTGCCAAGCAAGAAAGTTGGTTAAAGTCTCATCGGCCTGTTCCAAATTTTGCCTGGCGTTGACTGATTTGTCAATCATTGATGAAGAAATCTCACAGAGGGGCTCAACAAGGGAAATATTATGACATAGTAAATTTAGTTGCTTAATCAATGCTTTATTGATCTAGAGAGCCTCGGACTTGAACTCTGTTGGTTGAGGAAAACTCTTTAACTTCTCTATCTATTGTGATAATTGAGCGATTGGCTCATCTGTTGTTTTACTCATCTATTCATTCAATGTCTTCAGTTTGGCGAATGTTGTAGATAATTCCTTTTATTTCTACACTGCGTTTTGGTCTATCCTCTGTTTCTCCTTGAGCAATTGCTCGTTTAATTGGTTGTTTACATGCTATTGTGCTGCTAACTGCTGTTCTAATTGTTCTATTCTTTGTTGTCTTTCAGATGCCTATGCTTCCAATGAAACAATTATTTGGTCCTTTTCTTTGAGTAAATTGCTCACTTCTAATGCTTTATCCATAGTAGCTTCCGAGTAGGCCCTGACATACTAAGAGAGTTTTGTAAGGTCTTCGGAAGGATTGAATTCTTCTTTCCATACCACATTAGCTATCTGTGTCTGTGCAGGTAAAAGGGAAGATTGATCAAGCCTTCTCTTTTTCCTTTGTCTTTTTACTACAGCCCTATGCTTAGGACGTAAAAGGCATCTAATGGTGGTATTTCTTCTATTTGAAAAACAATTTCATCCGATGGATCTTTAGGAATTATCTCTATCTCTTTTCTTATGGGTAGGTCGCTGGTTCCTTCAGTTGGAACCATACTTGTTGCTGTCTTGTGACCAATTGTCACTTGAGGTGTACTAAAACCTTGTAAATTCTCAGGATTTCTTATAATGGAATCAAACTGTTGCCATTCTTTAAGGAGCTTGGGATCGATTTGAGTATCTACATTCATGTGTTCACTTCCTTTTTCCTATTCTTTGTCCTGTTCTTTGTCCTATTCTGTCTTTGTTCCTTTCTCGGGAATTTTTTCCACAACAAGAGGTTTGTCAACAGTTTGTTGTTTAGGCTCGCTTGACTGGATTGCTGGAGTGATGGCTAATAAGTCCAAAGGCAGAGTTTGCAACCTCTCTTCTCTAAGCCTATTAAACACTTCTAGCCCTTCATCTTTATACCTGATCCTGGCCAATGTGTTTACCTGAAATAATGATTCTGCTGAGGAAAACAAGTCATTAAATTCATCTTTTTCATGATCGAACCTTGTAAGTTTGGCTTGTTCAAGAACATTATAGGCAACTTTTCACAGATCATATTGTTTGTTGGGGATGGTTGCAAGATTGAGCATTTGTATTTTTTCTGCCTCCTTTTCTGTGTGTTTGTAATCATGGAGATTGTAAACACCACATCTTAGAGGAAATGTAGGCCATACTTATTTCTTAGAGTTTCTAAGGGTTTTGGATGTCCCTTCTGTTGTTATTTGGTAGGCCAATTCCCGAGCTAACAGCTTATCGGGCACATACAAAGGAAGGAAATGGGGTCTTGTAAGGCTACCAAAAAGAATTATATAAGTGAACTTGTCTTCTCCGAACCAATTACCAACTGCAGTCAAGTCTATTCCTGCTTCCTCAGAAATCCTTGGGGCAGGCTTATCAAAAATAGCATAGTAAACAGACAACATAAAACCATTACAAATTTTGTACAAATGGTCTTTGTAGTGAGCTTTCCATAACATCTGATGATAAATCTGAATTGGCTTAGGGTCCTGGGGAGTCCATATCCATCCGAGAACTGGATATTCATAGTTAAAACAAAGAGTGTCCATAATATAAGCACTGTAATAAAAAGGGGGAATGGTCCTGGTAGTTTTACATGTATTTGAACTGAATTCGAGAATTGTTCTGGCTAATTTGTCAGACAAAATGTTTGCCCAATCGATCACATAACTATTGATTGCTGCTTCCATTAAAGGGACCATTTCAATGGTGAATTTAGCAGAGTCATGTATCCCCCACATTCTACACATCATAGCCCTGGCATAACATTAAGGAGAAGAAAATGAGTATACGTAGTACTTACCTAATGACTCGTGTTTGTGCTTCTTGGGATTCTATCTCCACTACTTAATCGGGGCCGATTCTGTCTCGTTTTCATTTGTAAATTTCTCAAGGAAGGCTTTGTTGTACCTCTTTTCAGGTTCAGGAAAGTGATACATTTTCCTTAGATCATCAGGCTGAAATGAGCCAAAAATCCTCCCGTCAATTGTGCAAAATGTTCTGTTTGAAACTGAAATTTCTTCTACCACCCATCTCACTATGTTAGTGTATGGAAGAATCTTTTCTCGTGCTGCTATTCTGTGTAAATATGAACAAGCTAAATCTCTAAGGGATGCTTCCGATTTGCTAGTCGAGTTAGCTATGGCTCCTTCTGATATTTCCTCAGGTTCCTCTGCTTCAATTAAATTGTAAATGCTCTCCCAACTAGTATTCCCAAGGCCAAGGCATGTAGTGTCTGAGATTAACCCTTTTTTGCTTGGCCTTGGATCCTTGGCTGCTTGCACTATTGCTGTAGGAGCCGCGACTGCAGGTTTCTTTGATTTCTTCTCCATTTGTTTCAAATTTCTTATTTCAGCAGAGCTCTGCACAAGCGATGGGAAAAACGTGATACAGAGAAATTCTGCTATATGCCAATATGAAAATGAGAAGGAATTACATCGATTAGCAAGTGATAATGGATCACAATAAGATCGTCGTGGAGAAAATCTAATGAAAATATTTACTCTTAACTACTTCATTGATTAGCCACTTAACCTGTCAATCGTGGTAAAGGAGGTTTTAGATGTCCATCATGTCATTTATATGATGAATGATTCATTGAAGCGTGGCTTAGATTTCTTTGGTGGATAATTAGAAGTAAACTGCAAATCGATGATCGGTAACGTGAAAGGAAAGGCTTTAACATTTGTTTTAAACATTTCCGATCACTAAAAGGTGATATAATTCCTGCAAACCTTTTAAGTATGTTCTCAAGATATACGCCTTATTAATGCATCGTAATCGGGGAATGGTTCAGGTTTTATTAACATGTCAATGTGATTTCGCCGATCGTCGATTGCGATGTGCTTTATCGCATTGGAGGATTCGAGTGTGCCTTTCATCATGCATTGAATTGTTATTTCCGATTGCTGATGGCGATACACTTTATCGCATCAGAGAAATGAAGGAGGCTCTTTTAAATTACTGCTTTAACATTGTACCTTTCCCGATATCTGATTGTGATATGCTTTTCGGATCGGAGAGAATGAATGTATCTTTATGCATGCTTCCTTTGTTATTGCAATATGCGATCTTGTGATCACTTTATCGCAATAACGAAGAATTTTATAACTTTTAAAGACCCACTTTATTTCTAATCAAAAGGATTTTAAATTTTAATTTACCTTAAGTCTTTTGATAAGGGTTTCTCTTATGATCGGTTAATACCAATTTATTCACGCATCTAAGTTTATTTTAAAAGGGACCCATTTCATATTATGATTTTGTATAAAGATTTTATGAAATGGGGGGTTGTTGTACAACACAACAATTGGCGATTCACTGGGAGAAATAGTTATCTCTAAGGAATTAATTAAAATACTTAAACTTTCTTAATCTGGAAATCTTACCTGATAGAGAAAATCTAATATAAATAGGTAATCATGAATTCTGAATATAATGATAACTATTTGCCATTTCCTTCTGTTTTTAGAATTAAATACATTCTAAGCTTTAAGTAAACCTTAACTGGTTGATAATGATGAAACAAAAGACTTTTCCAACTTAGCTTTTATAATAACTCCTTTTTCATAGGTAGAGCCTCTGCTGCCAGCAAACATCTACAGTCTCGACAGGGTTACCTTTTAACCATTTGATCATTCATTATTCCATCCATTTCAGAGTATAATTAAAAAGAATGAATCCAAAAGATATGTTTCCATATTTTTTGTATTACTTTTTCCTTTTTTCCTTATTTTGTAAGATAAAAAGTCATTGTCCTAGTTTGGTGGCTAGCTGTTGACAATGCCATTCACTGGTTGTAATTTAACTGAACAAGCTGGCTCGTAATGTGACCCCTTGTCTTATAATTATAATCCATTACCCTGTTTTGGTATGCAGTATTGGTAATGTCAGTTGAACTATTCCCTTATCATCATGGTAAGCAGGTTATAATAAGACCTCTTATCTTTTATATCAAATATATTTTAGAATTACACTCTGAGTAATTATAAACTTTGATGGATGGGATGAACAATTTTCTCCTTAAGAGAATATCGATGACACGGTGAGAGTTTGAAGATGCTAAGATTGAATCAGTCTCTATCTTGTATTGATAACTATTTTCAAGCTTTCTTTTAAACATTAAAATGATTTATAGTAGTTCTAAGTTTTGAGAGGATTTCACAAAAATAAAATGGGGGTATTCCGAATCTAAATATACCTAATTTCCTAGAAATTTCCTTTTCCTTTAAGGCTTCCATTTCTCAAAAGTAAATATCAAAACTATTTTCTTTTTAGTAACTTTTTCAATGTAGCAAAGACCAATGAGAGGCTTTTTACAACTTTATTTTCCTAGGATTTTAAACAAAATAAATTATATATAAAAATCCTGCTGAAAATTGAATATTTACAAAGGGAGAAGGGGTTACCTCCTCAATTGAATAATTTTTTTAAGATAAGGCCATTAACAGGAAGAGAATCTCTCTTTCCTGATAGATCTTGCAATATGAATGTAGAAGGGCCTATCTTCTCGCTGATCTGGAATGGTCCAAGCCACATTTTCTGGAACATAGTGTGTTTTCCTTTATCTTCATGGGCTTTGTCCCACTTCAAAACTAGATCACCAACCTGTAAATGTTTTGAGCCAGTTGAAGTTTCATCGAAAGATGACTTAATAATTTGTTGATGTTTTTCATGTACAATTCGGGTTTTCTCCCTCTCTTCTTCTAATTTCATAATTTGATCATGTCTAAGTTGAATAGAGGATGAGGGATTCTCTTCAATAAACTGCACTAAAGCTAGTGATGGAAGTACTAAATTTGTTGGTATGACAACTTCCTTTCCATACACTAGATTAAATGGAGAAGTGCCTATGGAGGCTTTCTGTGTTATTCGGTCAGCCCATAGTGAAAATATCAAATATTTATGCCAGTTTTTATGATTCTGCTCAATAATTCTCTTAATGATTTTGATAAGATTTTTATTGGTGGATTCTGCTAAACCATTACCCTAAGGGTAGTAGTTCACAGAATACTTCAATTTAAATCCCCTTTTGATAGCAAACTCAAATATAGAATTTCTAGAGAAGTAAGATGCATTATAAAAAATAAGAGTATTTAGGACACCAAACCTGGTAATAATGAACTGATCTATGAATTCAATAATTGCCTCAGAGTTTACTATATTCAAAGGAATTACTTCAACCCACTTAGTAAATTAATCGGTAGCTGTAAGGATATACCTATGCTATTTGGATGAATGTGGAGTGATTTCTCCAATGATGTCCAATCCCATTGTTCAAAAGGTTGTTCAATGTTCAATGGTTGCAAATGGAACGTTGACTTCTTTTGTCTTCCACTAGTGGTTAGACAACTTTGGAATTTCCTTACATATTCATGAATATCTCTGAACAGGGTAGGCCAATAATATCCAGCATGAATGATTTTGTGAGTTGTTGTATCAGCTCCAAAATGTCCTCCTGTTGGTCTGTCATGTAGCTCCTGCAAGACCTTTTGCGCTTCAGGTTTTTCTAAGCATCTTAACAAGATTGAATCATAATTTCTTCTAAATAATACATCATCTATGATTATGAAGTTTTTTTATTTCAATCTTATGGCACGTTTGTTTTTATAGGAAAAATTAGAAGGAGCATATCCATTTTTCAAATAGAAAATCAGATCTCCGTATTGAGATTCAAGATTAGTGATACTTACCTGATTGATTTCTTCAGTATCTTTTGTACCTTCAGGTTCCTAAATATTGGATGCTCCTGCTAACAACTTGCAAAAACCTTGGCCTTTGACAATCTTTGCTGGTTTGGTTTCCAAGTCATATTCTTGTAATTTTGTGACCCAATTTGCTCTCTTTTCTCCTAATTCCCTTTGAACTAGTAGTTTTCTTACTGCCAAAAAAAGGACTATAACTTTTGTGTGAGCTTTTAAGAGAAAGGGCCTATAGTGTTTAATGGCTTTGTACACAGCAAAGGCTTGCTTTTCAACTTCCGAGTAATTAAGTTTAGCACCTTGAAGGTTGGAGCTATAAAATGAGATTGGTGCTTCCAAGTTTTAATCGTTAATTTGTGTCAGCACTGCTGCATAAGATGAATCAGATGCAAGGGTATATAACATGAAATGATTTGAAAAATTAGGATTGCTTAAAGCAGGGGCATTTATGCTTGATTATTTGATGGAATCAAATGCCTCTTTTTCTGCAGGCCCCCATTTAAACACTGAATTTTTCTTGATCATGGTTTGTAATGGCAAAACAATTTGGGAGAAATCTGGAACAAATATTTTTACAAAGTTAATTTGACCTAAAAATGACTACATGGAGTTTTTATTATGAGGGAATGGAATATTAGAAATCTCTTTGATTCTATCTGGATCAATATAAATGCCATCATTTGAAACAATGAAGCCTAATAGCTTACCTTGATTAAGAGAAAAAAAGGACTTCTTTGGATTGAGTGAGATACCATACCTTCTGCAATGTTCAAAGATTTGTTTCAGATCATGTAGATGATTTGATCTTTTTTTGGAAAATATAGTAATATCATCTAAATAGACAACCATTGATTTATTGATCAATCCTTTGAATGCTATGTCCATCGCTCTTTGAAATGTAGCTCTAGCATTGATAAGTCCAAAAGGAATTTTTTGGTAGGCATAAGTTCCCCACTTGGTTCTAAAAGTAGTTTTGAGTCTGTCATCAGAGTGTACCAAAATTTGGTTATACCCTGAAAAACCATCTAAAAAGGACATTAACTCAGAACTAGCTATTGAATGGAGTGTCTACTCCATGGTAGCTAAAAGGAAGTTATCCTTTTTGCTTGCTTTGTTAAGATTTCTGAAATCGATACAAATTTTAATGCCTCCATTTTTCTTCCTTACTGGCACCATATTGGACACCCAGTTTGAATGTCTAACAGGAAAAATTATCTTAGCTTTCAAGAGTTTGTTTAATTCAGCTTTTATTTGACTCTCTAAGTTAGGATGAATCTTCCTTAACTTCTGTTGTACTAGTTTTTGTTCAGAAAGAATTGGAATAGTATTTTGAATGATCGATGTATCGTATGTTTTCAAATCATCATATTTCCAAGCAAAGACATTTTTATACTTATGTAATAATCTAATGAATGCAATTCTTTCTTCTGAAGAAAGTCCTAATCCAAAATTGATGTTTTGAGGATTATCCTCAGTACCAAGGTTTATCAATTCAAATATCAAAGTAGAACTTTGGAGCTTTGGATTAGTAACTCGTTTAAACCTGTCCTTGATGTCATATAAATCTTCAAGCTTAACTACTGGTTTAGGTATTTAGTTTTCTTCAAGATTTTCCTTCATTTGAAGGTCATGGTCACTTTCATCAATAATTTGATCATCATAGGACTTGTCAGAAGTTAAGAAGTTTAAAAATGTCTTCATCATGATTGAACACTCTCCAATTAGTGACATTATCGGGAATTGATGGTCTAAAAATTAACTCTACTGAAAAACTGTCTGGGTTGTAATCTTCAGATGGGAGGAGCTTGGAGGCAACGTTAGCTAGGAAATCTGCTGCTGCATTCTGTGATCTAGGGATGGGAGAAATATTGAATGCTAAAAATTGAGATATAAGGTCTTGTACCAAAGATTGATAGTGTTTAAGGTGACTAGAAAGGTAATGAATACTATTTCTGACTTGTTTTATAACAATTTATGAATCACCGAACACTTTCAAATACTGAACTTTAAGACCGATTGCTTTGTAGAGTGCTTGAATTAAGGCCTCATATTCAGCTGTATTTTTTGTGCATTCAAATTCTAGCCTGCACGATAACATGGTCTTTTCTCCCTCGAGACTAACTAAAATGCATCCTGCTCCTGCACCTTCCCTAGATTTAGACCCATCAAAATATAATAACCAAACAAAGATTTATCTACAGTTTTCTCAGCAACATTAACACATCTTGATGTATCTGTTTGTGAAAAATTTTCGATTTGAGATGTGAAATTATTAACTGAGAAAGGTGATGGTTGGGCGGTGAAATTGCCAAAGAATGATTCAAATGAGTAATTCCCCAAAATATTGTTATTGAATGCTATTGGTTGATTTTCTTGTTTGAATTCAGTAACAGTATGGGTCATGTGTTTCTCTCGATCAATCTTGATCTGATTTGGCTTTCCTTTATAAGGGAGCCACATATGAGACCAATCGATGGAAATATAACCATGGAGTTTCTCAGATGAGTCTCTACTCAAAATCAAGCCATAGAATTCAGGTATATCAGCGATTAAAATATCGATTCTCTGAACCACCCTTGGATCAGCTGATAACCTGATAGTAATTGAGTTGATTTCTCCTAAAAACTGAACCTTAGTTCTATCCAACTGTACAATATGAATTGTGGAATTTTGGGGTTCAATGTTCAGTTTAGGACAAACTGAAGCTGACATTATATTAGAGGAAGCCCCTGAGTCAATCAAACAATTGTGTAGATTTTTATTATAGATCTCGTAGGTTAAGAGAAAAGGAGGAGTATGGGAATTGGATCTATCCCCAACTAAAACAACATCAGTAGCTTCTACTCTACCAGGAGGTGGTTTACCTGTCTCATTAGCAGCTTTAGACAATACAACATTTGGAAGAGGAGAAGAAGGTACAACATCTAACTCCTTAAGTAGCAATTTTGTTGATGTTTGAGTTTACTAAGCTCAAACATAGTGATATTTTCCTTTGTCTTCTTCATGTCTTCAATAATTGTTTAGTCCATCGAATCTATAACTACTAATGTTTTTGATGTTGGAGGTGAATTTAAAGATGATGGCTGATTTTGGGAAGGTATCGCTGTAGATTTCTTTGTGGGAACCTTTTCCTTGGTAGTAGTACCTGCATTCCTTTTCTTTTGGGTTATTTGAATAGGTTCAGGAGTACCCTTACTCTTGGTAGTTACAGGGAAAGCTTCCTGTTCATTTTCTGTATAGGAATTAGGAAAAATAAAGTCCCACATCCCATGACATTCTATAGTCTCTTCTTCCTCAAGTTCTTCAGATGATAAGAATGTTTCTTCTTCCTCTTCCTCTTCGGGATCTGAATCTGCATTGGATATAGCATTTAGTGGCTTTGATTCTGGTTTTTTGAAGTTTCTAAATGGCCATTTTGTTGAAGTCTCAACTACTTGTTTCTTGATTTCCACCATTTCGATTGACATAGTCTTGAGAACGTTTTGGAGACCCCCCATATCATATGGGTCTTTAGGGGTTTTCTTCTTTGAATGATCTTTGAAGGAAACTTTTTTGGATTTTCTGTCTTCAAGAGCAGCTTTTTTTTCTAAAGCAATAATGCATTTCTCTAGAGCAAGTGCCTCTTTCATGTTTTTAGCTAGAGTTGGTTTTGCAGCTCTATCTGCAAAAATAGCTATATTTGAAGGTAAAGCTGTTATATACCATTCACTTCTAATTTTCTCACTTGGTTTAGAGGCGGTTGGAATCTTATTAAAGAGTTTATTAAACCTCAAATTGAACTCCTTTATAGGTTCTTTGGATTCTATCCTAATATTCGAGAGATCATTGATTAGCGTTGCTAGAGATCTGTCATCACCATCCTTAGTCAGGAACTGTTCTTGAAAAATGTTTCAACTTGTAATGGATCCAGAGGGCAGGGAAAAATACCAAGACCCAGCTAATCCTTGTAAGGTATAAGGGAAAAGCCTAACAACAACATCTTCCTCTGTCACTCTTTTTAAGTTATCTACTAACATGAAGTTGTTAATATGCTCATCAGCTTATATTCCCGCATCTGGATTAAATTTTGGTAACCATTTTTCAGGATGTGCTGGAATGGATGTAATGGTGCAGGCATCGTGACTGCACAAGGATTATTCCATGGATTCTAAGCTTGAGCTATTGTAGAACTAATACTAGATGATATTGCCAATGAAGTTCCAGATGGTTGGGAAGGAGACGATATTGAGGTTTGAGGTGTTGAAGTTCATGATCCATGTTGAACAACAATTTGTAATGGAGGAGTGGATGGCTGACTTCACATTGGAGAATATGAAATGGATGATGATGAGATAGTCTCACTATCAGATCCTTCAGTTGTATTTCTTTCCCTTTTCCTTTTATGTAGGGGCAACTCAGTAGGTTCAATACCAAGCTTCCCACTCTGAAGTCTGGTGAGATGGTGAGGTGGAATGAATTGTGAAGTCTCACTACCTTGAGATATCTCAGATTTCTATGGTGATATTGAAAAGCCTTGAAGTTTGCGGATAAGAGACTGAACTTCAGGAGACTCTGGAGTTAATCGTTCTGGGATATGTTGGGGTTGAGCAGTGGTAGTTGTCTCCTCTTCTTCTCGTTTGAGGACTGGAGTTCCAGTATGCAAAGGAGAGGTCGGAGGTGAGCTGGGGGGAGATTTACTCTCAGAATGGGTTGTAGACTTAGGTTTTCTTGCCATTCATAGTTCAGGCCCTCCTTCTAGCACCAAAAATGTTGATGCCTCAAAAATCATTGCATCAACATCACGGAAAACCACCCGGTCCGGACCTTAAAGGCAACTCCTTTTCTGTTTGGTGTGGTGGCTCCAACTGGATATAATGGGACCAATTTCCCAATGGTGCATAAATAGGATGGATAAATGGTTGATTTGATATTATCTAATGATAATGGATGGATGATTTATTCTAAAATGCAAAATAATAAACAACTAATCTATCCCGGGAAATTTCCACTTTAGTGTAACTTTTGATGATCTTTATCTACAAATAGGAATATAGATGACTCCATTGGTAAACAAAGACATTGATTTATATGATAATTACTTTTTTCAAGTAGTTCAACAAAGTAATCATCAAAACATTATTAAACTATTTTTCATATATCATTGACATAAATATGATTGAAAGAATAAGACTCCTTAAACATTCAATAGTGATAAGTATAAGGACTGTTGTTAAAACACATACATATATCCAATGATAGAAAGATTAAATAAATGCCAATTCATATAAAATAATGGAGAAAATACATAGATAATAGTACCATATGTAATTTGAATCCCTCTTGATATCAATCGCATTCAACTTCCTTCTTCTAACTTAGAAACACTCTCACAAAAAGCAATAGTGCATATCTCATCAAAGCATTCTTCATTAAAATTCAGAATATAGGCCCAGTCTTCATAAAAAAAATATACCAAAAGCACAATAGTGTGACTTCCCAATCCAAGTTTTATACAAAAATTTAGGACCCTTTATAAAGACATGAAAGGGTCTATAAATACTATCTAAGATAACTAATTATGAAATAAAAATGCTATTAGGTGGTATAACCAAATCATGAAGATCTCCTTGAAAAGGTCTGTTTACAGTCGGTAGCATGATTCACTATTTCGACTAATCATCCTTTGGCCTGAGCTAGCAGATAGCAAGCATTGGTTGAAATTCTGGAGGGTGACTCAAACGAGAATGCAGTTAGGCTGAATACATAGCATCATGAATTTCAGGAATCATGTAACCAATTGCATCGGTTAAACATTTGAGTGCTGCCCTTTGATTGTATGGTTTAACTAGGAAGAACCAAAAGGTGTCCCAAGTTAAACTTTGGATGCCTGCGATTAATCTTTCTTTCTTTCCCAATTCCTTATTGCATGCCTATTCCAATGCTTTGGATGATGGCAATTTACAGAGAGTGCATTGTGAAATCAAATTAGATAGATAAAGAGTATCATTGATTAACTCAATCAAATTACTCATTGCTGATCTGCATCTTGAAGTTTTCCTTTCTACTTTCATCAATTGCGACTGCCATTCTAGGAAAAGAATCTCCTTGTGTGATTCTAGAATTTTAGGCAGATTTGCAGCTTGCCCTTCATTGGTTTCTTGCCAAGCAAGAAAATTGGTTAAAGTCTCATCGGCCTGTTCCAAATTCTGTCTGGCCTCGACTGATTTGTCAATCATTGATGAAGCAATCTCACAGAGGTGCTCAGCAAGGGAAATATTATGACATAGTAAATTTAGTTTCTTAATCAATGCTTTATTGATCTGGAGAGCCTCTTACCTGAAATCTGTTGGTTGAGGAAAACTCTTGAACTTCTCTATCTGTTGTGATAATTGAGCGATTTTCTCATCTTTTGTTTTACTCATCTGTTCATTCATTGTCTTCAGCTTAGCCAATGCTATAGATAATTATTTTTGTTTCTGCACTACTCTTTGGTCTATCCTCTGTTTCTCCTTGAGCAATTGCTCATTTAATTGGTTGTTTACTTGCTGCTATGCTGCTAACTGTTGTTCTAATTGTTCTATTCTTTGCTGTCTTTCGGATACCTATGCTTATAATGAAACAATTATTTGGTTCTTTTCTTTGAGTAAATTACTCACTTCTGATGCTTTATCCATAGTAGCTGCCAAGTAGACCCCGGCATACTGAGAGAGTTTTGTGCGGTCTTCTGAAAGATTGAATTATTCTTTCCATACCACATTAGCCATCTCTGTCTGTGTAGGTAAAAGGGAAGATTGATCAAGCCTTCTCTTTTTCCTTTGTCTTTTTACTACACCCCTATGCTTAGGACTGTAAAAGACATGTAATGGTTGTATTTCTTCTATCTACAAAACAATTTCATATGATGGATCTTTAGGAATTATCTCTATATCTTTGCTTATGGGTAGGTTGATGGTTCCTTCAGTTGCAACCGTACTTATTGCTGTCTTGTGACCAATTGTCACTTGAGGTGTACTAAAACCCTGTGAATTCTCAGGATTGCTTATAATGGAATCGAACTGTTACCATTCTTTAAGGAGCTTGGGATTGATTTGAGTATCTACATTCATGTGTTCATTGCCTTTAACTTGTTCTTTCTCCTGTTCTTTGTCCTGTTCTGTCTCTTTTCCTTTCTCGGGAATTTTTTCCACAGCAGGAGGTTTGTCAATAGTTTGTTGTTCAGGTTCACTTGACTGGATTGTTGGAGTGGTGGCTAATAAGTCTAGAGGTAGAGTTTGCAACCTCTCTTCTCTACGCCTATTAAACAATTCCAGCCCTTCATCTTTATACCTATTCCTGGCCAATGTTTTTACCTGAAATAATGATTCTGCTGAGGAAAACAGGTCATCAAATTCATCTTTTTCATGATCGAACCTTGTAAGTTTGTCTTGTTCAAGAACATTATAGCCAACGTTTCTCGGATCATATTGTCTGTTGGGAATGGTTGCAATATTGAGCATTTGTATTTTTTCTACCTCCTTTTCTATGTGTTTATAATCATGGAGAGTGTAAACACCACATCTTAGAGGAAATGTAGGCCATACCTATTTCTTAGAGTTTCTAAGGGTTTTGGATGTCCCTTCTATTGTTATTTGGTAGGCCAATTCCCGAGCTAACAGCTTATCGGAAACATACAAAGGAAGGACATGGGGTCTTGTAAGGCTACCAAAAAGCATTATATAAGTGAACTTGTGTTCTCTGAACCAATTACCAACTGCAGTCAAGTCTATCCCTGCTTCCTCGGAAATCCTTGGGGCGGGCTTATAAAAAAGAGCATAGTAAACAAGCAACATAAAACCATTACAAATTTTGTACAAATGGTCTTTGTAGTGAGCTTTCCATAACACTTGATGATATATATGGATTGCCTTAGGGTCCTGGGGAGTCCATCTCCATCTGAGTACCAGATATTCAGAGTTAAAACAAATAGTATCCATAATATAAACACTGTAATAAAAAGGGGGAATGGTCCTGGTAGTTTTACGTGTATTTGATCTGAATTCGAGAATTGTTGTGGCTAATTTGTTAGAAAAAATGTTTGCCCAATCCATCAAATAACTATTGAATGATGCTTCCATTAAAGGGACCATTTCAGTGGTGAATTTAGCAGAGTCATGTATCCCCCACATTCTACACATCATAGCCCCGGCATAACAGTAAGGAGAAGACAATGAGTCTACAAAGTACTTACCTGATGACTCGTGTTTGTGCTTCTCAGGATTCTGTCTCCACTGCTTAATCGGGGTCGATTCTATCTCATTTTCATTTGAAAATTTCTCAAGGAAGGCTTTGTTATACCTCTTTTCAGGTTCAGGTAAGTGATACATTTTCCTTAGATCATCAGGCTGAAATGAGCCAAAAATCCTGCCGTCAATTGTGCAAAATGTTCTGTTTGAAACTGGAATTTCTTCTACCACCCATCTCACTACGTCAGTGTATGGAAGAATCTTTTCTCGTGCTGCTATTATGTGCAAATATGAACAGGCTAAATCTTTGAGGGATGCTTCCAATTTTCTAGTCGAGTTAGCTGTGGCTGCTTCTGATATTTCCTCAGGCTCCTCTGCTTCAATTAAATTCTAAATGCTCTCTCAACTAGCATTTCCAAGGCCGAGGCATGTAGTGTCTGAGATTAACCCTTTTTTTCTTTGCCCTGGATCCTTGGCTGGTTGCACAGTTGTTGTAGGAGCCGCGGCTGCAGATTTCTTTGATTTCTTCCCCATTTGTTTCAAATTTCTTATTTTAGCAGAGCTCTGCACAAGCGATGGGAAAATGTGATATAGAGAAATTCTGCTATATGCAAATATTAAAATGAGAAGGAATTATGTCGATCAGCAGGTGATAATGGATCACAATAAGATCATCGCAGATAAAATCTAATGAAAATATTTACTCTTGACTGCTTCATTGATTAGCTGCTCAACCTGTCAATCGTGGTAAAGGAGGTTTTAAATGTCCATCATGTCGTTTATATGATGAATGATTCATTCAAAAGTGGCTTAGATTTCTTTGGCGGATAATCAGAAGTAAACCACAAATCGGTGATTGGTAACATGAAAGGAAAGGCTTTAATATTTCTTTTAAACATTTTCGATCACCGAAAGGTGATATAATGCATGCAAACCTTTTAAGTATGTTCTCGAGATATGCACCTTATTAATGCATCGCAATCGGGGAATGGGTTTGGGTTTTATTACCGTGTCAATGTGATTTCACCAATCGCTAATTGCGATGTGCTTTATCACATCGGAGGATTCGAGTGTGCCTTTTATTATGTGTTGACTTGTTATTGCCAATTGTCGATGGCGATACGCTTTATCACATCAGATAAATGAAGGAGGCTCTTTTAAATATCTGCTTTAACATTGTACCTTTCCTGATATTCGATTGTGATATGCTTTTCGAATGAGAGAGAACAAATGTATCTTTGTGCATGCTTCCTTTGTTATTGCGATATGCGATCTTACGATCGCTTTATCGCAATAACGAAGAATTTTATAACTTTTAAAGACCCACTTTATTTCTAATCAAAAGGCTTTTAAAATTTTCATTTACCTTAAGTCTTTTGATAAGCATTTCTCTTATGATGGGTTAATACTAAGTTATTCACACATCTAAGTTTATTTTAAAAGGGACCCATTTCATATTATGATTTTGTATATTTATGAAATGGGGGGTTTCTATACATCACAACACAACTGCAACAGCTCTAGCCCATTTTGAGATGATGTTGTGACAAATAAACATATTGTAATCATATCTTGAGTTGTTGATGCAGGAGCATCTGAACTTAGCCAACAATGTGAAGGTTTGTTCACATGTTGTGGCTAAAAGAGTTGAATTTCACTGACCTAAGTGGTCAAAAGTCAGTTTTAATCGAGAGGGTTGGATCTCTCGAAAATGATCTGTAATTCATTATTGTAATAGTTAGGAAATTGTCTTATTTTAGATTGAAGGATAAGTTGTTAGCGTAGGTGTGTAATGGAGCTTGAAAATAGAGATTTGATTGTTAGATTGTTTAAAATAGATATTGAGTTGTTTGTATAGTTAGAGTAGGATTTGACTCATAAAAAGAAGAAAATGTAATGTAGAAGGATTGGCTGAGATGATTGAGGATTGAGCGAGAAGCAAGAGTTGTGTGATAGAGAGGGTTTTGAGATTGATAAAAAGGTCTGTTAATTTGTTATAATCGAGCCAAGGGGCTGAGACTCTGTAACTATTATTATTTTGAATGGATTTGTTTTAGTGTGCATCTGTGTGTGATCCTGGTGGGAACTCTCACTTATTCTGTGTATCTGTGTTCTAAAGCGCATCCTCATAATTCCTTTGTTTTTCGTATTTTTCTTATAATCTCAGTGTTATGGTTAATCACAATCATTAATATTAATAGCAGGGGTAGAAGATAATAGAAGGGTTCGATCGGGTTGAAGTCCCGTACGTAATCGTATCTGTCGATCACAAAGTCAACTGCTAACATCATAGTCAACCACGTGGTTAACCCTGCGCTTAAACTGTGTGTTAGTCGAAGAGATGCTAACCATAGGATATGATTGATTCTATTATCTAAGGGATAATTAGGATTCAAAGTAATCAGGATTTAAGTCTAAAACCTAGACCCGAACTTTTATAGACCAAGGATTATAAACCATATCAGCTCTGTGAGGCAGGTAAATGTCACGCAAGTTCCTCGATGTGATATCACTGATGACTGTTAGATCTTGTCAGATGAGATCAATGACGTAGAGGGAAGTATTGTTCAATCTGTCTGCTATTCAATTACATATTGTTGTTCAATCAGATTGTTGTTCAGTTACGGATTGCTGTTCAATTTGACTGTTGTTCAATCCGATTGTTGTTCAATTGTTGTTTAGTTGTTGTTCAATTGGCAATCTACACCATTTTTGGTATTATAGCTCAGAGATTGAGTTTGATTGCAGTAAACATGCTGCCCAGGAGAGGAGATGGCATAGGTGGAGAAAGACCTGAAGAAAATGCAATTCTGCTGGAGGAGATCCGGAATCTATGTACAAGGATGGACACAATGGAGACTGCACTGAGGAGAGCACCTGATGAAGGAGTTGAGAGTGTTGCAGAAGAATCTCCTGAAGAAGAAGAAGAGGAATAAAATGAAACTACTAAAGTTATCAAGATGTTGTCTAAAGTAGGTGGAAAACCAAAGGTGGAAATTCTTGTGTACGAAGGGAGTCTCAATGCAGAAGAGCTAATGGATTGGATCAGTTCACTGGACAAATATTTTGACTATGAAGAGGTTCATGACAAAAATAACGTGAAGTTTGCAGTTACCATATTGAAGGGTCATTCAGCTATTTGGTGGGATGAGCTACAAACATCCAGAACGAGAAAAAGGAAGTCTAAGATCAAGCAATGGGATAAATGGTGAGTAAAATGAAAGCTAAATTTATGACAAAAGATTATTAGTTAAATATTTTCAAATAGTTGCAAAATTTGAGGCAAAAAAGAATGTATGTTAAAGAATACACAGAAGAGTTTTATATATTGAGTATTAGAGCAGGGAATGCAGAGGATGATATGGAGAAGGTAGCCAGATATACCAATGGCTTAAGATATGACATATAGGACGAGATCAACTTGTTGAGTCTGAAGACTATTGAAGATGCCTATCAAGTAGGTTTGAAGGCAGAAGAGAAGATGTTGAGAAAACAAAGTCAGAGGAATAGAGGGAGAAGTTCAGTAAGAGGTAGAGGAACTACCAAACCAAGGTTTTAGCAACATTAGCAAGAAGCAGTAATTTCAAGTAACAGACCACCATAGACAGGAGATTTTAATAAAGGAAGATTTTCACCCAGAGGAAGAGGCTGAGGAAGAGATATTCGACGTTACACGTGTGGAGAATGGGGACATGTGTCGTGGGATTGTCCTCATAATAAACCAGCAAGTCAGAGGAATGTGAATGTGGCTGAGGCAAAGCCAGAAACACCTCGAATTATAGAAAAGGAAGAATCCCTTGAAGTAGGATAATCCCTGTTGTTGAAAAGGGCATTGCTTAAGGCAAAGAAAGAAACTGAAGAACCATTGTAGAGGAAGAGTATATTTAGAACTGCGTGCAAATCCAAAGGTAAATGTTGTAAAGTGATAATTGACAATGGAAGTGTTGATAACCTTGTTTCTATAGAGATGGTGGAAAATATAGGATTAGTGAAGACAATACACCTATTCCTTATAGAGTGTCGTGGTTGCAGAAAGGACATTAGATTATTGTGACAGAACAATGCAAGGTAGAGATATAGATTGGGAAGACTGTGGCAGTTTGATCGGAAAGCTATTCATGATGGGAGGAAAAATACTTATACTCTAGAGAAGAATGGAAATAAACATACATTGCTTCCGTTGAAGGATGACAATGACAAAGGAGCGCCTGGAAATAGTGTTATGCTGATGAGTGGAAAGGAGCTATTGCAAGAGGTAGGAAAAGGTGAAGAAATGCATTTTGCTGTCGTAGGGAGACCTAAGGTAATTTTAACCTCCACAAACCTAGATGATTTACCTAAAGAAATCAAAACTTTGTTAAATGATTTCAATGATATTGTTGTGGATGAGTTGCCAAATGCATTACCACCAATCAAGAGTATTAGTCATCATATTGATCTAATACCAAGAGCGAGTTTGCCAAATAAAGCAGCATACAGATTAACTCCTCAAGAGAATGCAGAAGTTGGAAGAAAAGTGGAAGAACTGATGGATAAGGGACTAATCAGAGAGAGTCTTAGTCTGTGTGTTGTGCCAATAGTACTCAGTCCAAATAAAGGAGGTGAATGGTGTATGTGCACAGATTCCAGATCCATAAACAAGATCACTATCAGGTATAGATTTCCTTCTCCACGAATGGATGATTTTATGGATTGTCTGAGTGGGTCAAAGTATTTTACTAAAATAGATCTGAAGAGTGGATATAATCAAATAAGAATTAGAGAAGGAGATGAGTGGAAGACTGCATTTAAAACAAATAGTGGGTTGTATGAGTGGTTAGTGATGCATTTTGGACTCACTAATGCACCTAGCATGTTCATGATATTGATGAATGAAGTCTTGAAGGAATATGCAGGCAAGTTTGTTATTATTTATCTTGATGATATTCTGGTCTTTAGTAGAAGTAAAGAAGAACATATAGAGCATCTTAAATTGGTTTTAAGAACTCTACAGGAAGAGAAGCCACTAATAAATCTGAAGAAATGTAGTTTCATAAGAGAAGAATTAATTTACTTGGGATTTGTAGTTTCTAAAGAAGGATTGAAAATGGATGCAGAGAAAGTCAAAGAAATTTGGGACTGGCCTATTCCAAGGAATATATTTGAGGTAAGAAGTTTTCATGGTCTTGCAAATTTTTATAGGAAATTTATCAGAGGTTTTAGTCAGATTTGTGCATCGATTCTTGAAATAATCAAAGAGACTAATCAGCTGTTCAAGTGGACAGAAGTAGTAGACAGGAATTTTAAGTTGCTAAAAAGGAGAATCACAGAGAAACAAGTTTTAGCTTTACCCAGTTTTGGAAAAGTATTTCAAGTTGAAACAGATGCTAGTGGAGTTGCAATTGGAGTAGTTTTGACTCAGGAAAAGAGATCAATAGCGTACTTCAGTGAGAAATTAAATGAAGCGAAGAAGAATTATTCTTCTTAAGATAAAGAATTTCATGCTATTGTAAAAGCTTTAAAAAAATGGAGAAATTATTTGCTACCAAAGGAGTTTATATTGTATTCTAACAATCATGCATTGCAGTTCATAAAAAATCAGCCGAAATTGAACCAGAAACATGCCAAGTGGGTAGATTTTTTGCAGACCTTTACTTTTGTGATAAAGCACACAAGTGGTAAGTTGAACAAAGTCACTGATGCTTTAAGTAGGGTAAATTTCATTATGAAAGAATTAAAAGTTGGCGTTGTATCATTTGAAGAAATGGTTGAAATGTACAAAGACGATGCATATTTCAAAGATATTTACACAGAAGTTCAAAATCAAATAGCTCATAAAAAAATTCAATGGTTAGATTATCTTATCCAAGGAGGTTTATTGTTTAAAGGCAACAAGTTGTGTATTTGAAAATGTTCTATGAGGGAAAACGTAAGAAAGGAGAAACATAGTGGAGGATTATCTGGTCACTTTGGACAAGACAAAACCTTTGCTCAGGTAAATGCTTTTTATTATTGGCCAAAGATGCAGACTGGTGCTAAGAGATTTGTTGAGAAGTGCAGGATATGTCAACATGCTAAAGGGAGAAGCCAGAATACAGGATTGTACCAGCCATTGCCAATACCAGACTGACCATGGGATGTAGTTAGCATGGATTTTGTTTTAGGGTTACCTAAAATGCAAAGGGGGAATGATTATGTTTATGTTGTGGTAGATAGATTTTCCAAGATGACACATTTCATTGCATGTAAAAAGGCTAGTGATGTAACACATATTGCTAATCTATTTTTTCAGAAATTGTAAGATTACATGGATTGCCTGTAAGTATTGTGTCTGATAGAGATACAAACTTTGTAGGGAATTTCTGGAGAACTCTTTGGAAGAAACCAGGAGCTAACCTCAATTTCATTTCAGCATACCATCCTCAAACAGATGGACAGACCAAAGTAGTAAACCAAGCTTGGGGAACATATTGAGAAGTTTAGTGTATCAAAATCCTAAGCAATGGGATTTAGAACTAGCTCAGGTTGAATTTTATTATAATGACACTCCAAATCAAAGTACTGGAATGAGTCCATTTCAGATTGTTTTTTCGATGAATCCAAGAGGTGTATATGAGCTCAGAAATTTGGGTAACTAGGAGAGAAGAAGTGTAAAAGCTGAAGAGTTTGCAGAGCAGATGCAGAGACTACAAGAAGATGTTAAAGGCAGATTGCAGGAAATCAGTGGTAAATACAAACAGAGAGCAGATATGAAAAGAAGAGAGAAAGAATTCCAAGAGATTTAATGATGCTGTATTTGAGAAAAGAAAAATTTCCTGCTAAGACTTACAATAAACTGAAAATGAAAAAGATAGGACCATGTATAATTGTAAGAAAGTTTTCAACTAATGCTTATGAAATTGAAATGCCAGAAGGGATTGGAATATCACCTATCTTCAATGTTGTAGATTTGTATCTGTACAAAGAGAGAGATAGAGCTACAGGAGGAAACTACAGAGGATGAAGTTCAAACTTTGAACTGGGAAGAACAAATCCCAAAGACAGTTAAGAGAGAGGTGGAAACTGTTTTGGAGAAAAGAGTATCCAAAAGAACCAGAGGATAGGTTTATTATCAATATCTAGTCAAATGGAAAGGAAAAACAGTGGAGGATGCTAGTTGGTCGACAATAGCAGAGTTGCAAAAGTATGGAGTAAACCCTAAGAGTTTGAGGGATGATTCTTTTCTTCCCCGGGAGTTTGATGCAGGAGCATCCGGACTTAGCCAGCAATGTGAAGGTTTGTTCACATGTTGTGGCTAAAAGAGTTGAATTTCACTGAATTGAGTGGTCAAAATTCAATTTTAATTAAGAGGGTTGGATCTCTCGAAAATGATCTGTAATTCATTATTGTAATAGTTAGGAAATTTTCTTATTTTAGATTAAAGGATAAGTTGTTAGCGTAGGTGTGTAATGGAGCTTGAAAATAGAGATTTGATTTTTATATTGTTTAAAATAGAGATTGAGTTTTTCATACAGTTAAAGTAGGATTCGATTCATAAAAACGAAGAAAATGTAATGTAGAAGGATTAGCTGAGATGATTGAGGATTGAGTGAGAAGCGAGAGTTGTGTGATAGAGAGGGTTTTGAGATTGATACAGAAGTCTGTTAATTTGTTATAATCTAGCCAAGGGGCTGAGACTCTGTATCTATTATTATTTTGAATGGATTTGTTTTAGTGTGCATCCGTGTGTGATCTTGGTGGGAACTCTCATTTATTCTGTGCATCTACGTTCTGAAGTGCATCCGGGTAATTCATCTGTTTTTCGCATTTTGCTTATAATCTTAGTGTTATGGTTAATCACAGTCATTAATATTAATAACGGGGGTAGAATATCATAGAAGGGTTTGATCGGGTTGAGTTCCTATACGCAATCGTATTTGTCGATCACAAAGTCATTTGCTAACGTCATAGTCAGCAATGGGGTTAACCCTGCGCTTAAACCATGTGTTAGTCGAAGAGCTGCTAATCGTAGGATCTGATTGATTCTATTATCTAAGGGATAATCATGATTTAAAGTAATCAGGATTTAATTATAAAACCCAGACCCAAACGTTTATAGACCAAGGCTTATAAACAATATCAGCTCCGTGAGGCGGGTAAACATCACGCAAGTTCCCCAATGAGATATCACTAGCAACCGTTAGATTTGGTCAGATGATAACAATGATGTAGAAGGAAGTGTTGTTCAATCCGACTGCTATTCAATTGCGAATTTTTGTTCAATCCGACTGCTGCTCAATCCTACAGTTGTTCAATTACGAATTGTTGTTCAATCTGAACGTTGTTCAATCCGATTGTTGTTCAATAGCGGATTGTTGTTCAATTGCGATGTTGTTAAATTGCTGGTTGTTTTTCAATTGTTGTTCAGTTGCTGTTTAATTGGAAATCTACGTCAGTTGTTTTTCATCTAATATCTTCCAAAAGAAAATAGATATAATATTTTCTAATAAGTCCATAATTGTGACTACCCAAATTTGGAGGATTTGTTCCAATTTCCACCCTTCTCCTTTCTTGTATAAATGTATGGACAAAGAGTAGGATAGTGATCCAGATTTAAATAGGAATGCAATAAATTACAAAGATAACCATAAACACAGAGATGTAGCGGAAATAATACTTCATTTCATTAATGTAAAATACTGAAATATGTTTACAAACAACAATGGAAATAAACCAGCTAGGGCGATGGTAGCTTATCTCTGAGAAGAGATGTGGCGGCTACATGCCTCTGAACTGTGTTACAATGAGGCTCGAAGGCCTATTTATTGTTGAGAAACAATGGAAAACCCTTCACATTCCAAAACCTAACCCTAGAAGATGAAACGCCAAATTGTGGGCCCCGTTTTGGGTAAATTCGTACATCAATTTCCCGGGGTCGTAACTTTGGCATATGATCTCCGTTTGACGCGTATCATAGCTCGTTAGAAATATCTTTCCGAGAACTACCACTTTGGGAAGGGCAACATAGGTCCATGGATCCATGTTTCCCTCAGATTTCCCAAAAAATGTCGTTTAGGGCCTCAAAATGGTTCCGGAAGTTCAGGACCCGAACAACTGCTAAAAATAGTAAGTTGTGCTATAATTAACGAAACTGAAAATGCTGAAAGAGACAAATGTGGGGGTCCAAATGGGATAGGTGGGTGGCCACCAACATCCACCTGGATCATTCCTCCCCCCTTAGGAAGCAAGGGTCCCCATTGCATTGAGTTTCTCCCTGAGATGAGGAAGCTTCTACTGAGCTGGGTCGCTAGTGCGTTGTTCTGCAATCTCTGATGTGTCCAGAAATGGTGGGAAGCATGGTCGACGATGGTCCACATTGAACACTCGGTGCAAGTGAAGGAATGGAGGAATGTTGTGCTTCAAAGCATTGTTGCCCATAG